>CAUYRH010159258.1:0-22543 GCA_963574655.1 Perodicticus potto | reverse complement strand
GAGAGAGTCTACATTCACTTTCTTTTTTTTTTGGAGAAAGAGCCTCAAGCTGTCACCCTGGATAGAGTGCTGTGGCATCACAGCTCACAGCAACCTCCAATTCCTGGGCTCAAGCCAGTCTCCTGCCTCTGCCTCCCAAGTAGCTGGGACTACAGGCACCCGCCACACCTGGCCATTTTTTGGTTGCAGCCATTATTGTTTGGCAGGCCTGGGCTGGATTTGAACCTGCCAGCTCAGGTGTACGTGGCTGGCGCCTTAGCCCATTGAGCCACAGGCACCGAGCCATCTATATTCACTTTCAATTAAAAAAATCAAAAACAAAAAAACAAAAAAACTCCTGCTGGCTTGGCTTATGTGGTGTGACCAGAAGTTCTTTTCTCCAAGAGATCACCACGAACCTGGGGGGAAAGCTTTCCACTCAGACAACACTAACATTTCCACGAATGTTGTAAAGCAGTGTGTGAGAAATGTTAAAGTCAACTTTCTGTATGAAAATATTACTTCAGACCCAATAACAACACACACTACTAGCTTTGTAGTATTTTAACAGTAATGACAATGTCATTAGCATTCTTTTCAGGGACTAATGGTATTCATTGGAATCTAAAAAGAGAAAAGACATAAAAGAGGAAACTGTCTGATGTTCTTCAACGGTTGATGAACGGATCGGCTCAGGCCCTCTAATAAAAGGCAGTGAAATGGGATGAGACACACAGGAGATTTAGTTGAAATAAATTCTTGTGAAGTATCAGGAGGTAGCAGGGAAAGCCTTCAACCCGGGGTCCAGGCCTGACCCCTGTGTGATGAGAACAAGAAAGAAAATTGGGGAGCAAGAGCTTCAGACAGAAGTACAGTTGTCAGAAAGAATCAACCAGACTGCAGAGCAGTTCCAGGAAAAGTACCGTTATAGAAATGATCTAGCTGTCAAAGTTCTGCCCTGCTCAGTGGCTGCCTGGGAGCTGCTCAGGAAATGTGGCATTTGGGAGGCTCCCAGGAGCACATCTCATCCCATGAAGGGTGATCTGAGCACTTGGTAAACCACCGCAGTGAGTCTCCACTTGAACGTCCCTCAACTTTCATCACAGAGTATAAGTAACCACCCAATAACATTCACTTCAGAAATCCTGCTTCTTAGAGAGAAACTTTGCTTCACATTCACCCCAGGTGCTTTTTATGTCAATAGCCTAGCTTATAGGAATTTTCTCAAGCATTTGCAGTTGATTCTGTTGTGCCTAAATCGTAGGGTCCCCCCCTATAAATCACCCATTGACCAAGTCCGATGCAAAAGCAAGAGGCAATTTTAGTAGCTAGCCAAGGCTCTCTGTCCCATCCTGACACAGCAGGATGGCAGAGAGGCCTCACCCGCAGAGGCAAGAGCAGTTTTAAGGGTACAAAAAGGAACAAAGGGAGGGGGTGTTGGACATGAACTGCTGGGGAGAGCTGATAGGGGGCATAATGGTCTGGTCAATGTCTGTTCTGGGTTAATTGACCTGGGGCAATATTTACTACCCTTATTGCTTGGGGCAGACATACTGGAGCCAGGGGTGGAGGAGGAAGCAGGTTGCCTATCACCTTTGGTATTTGGCTGTAAATCGACACTTTGGTATGCAGCCATAAATAAACCTTTGATGTGCAGCTGCAAATCGAAGGCTGTGGGACAAGGTAGAATTAGTGAAAGGATGTGGAACAAAATGAGTTAGTTTTAACAAAATGGAGTCAGCTTGGTTCTTTCAATTCCAGAGATGGATATTTTAAAAATTATATGGGTTTATACCATCACTCCCTTTTGCTGGTTGATGTCCTAAATGATCATTTTGTTTTCTTTTTGGTAAATCTGAGTATGATCTTTGAATTCTTCTCAATATGAGAAATCTGTTAGATAATACCAATTTGATTTGGTGTATGAGAAGAAATTGATCAGCTGTTGTCACACCAGGTACTCTAAAATATCATATAGAGTATCTTAATGAACTTAATGCAGTTCAACAATTGGGGAGACTTACACGGAACCCTTACACTTCCTCTCTTTATTGATTGGGCGGATGCATGGATAGCTGGATAGATTCATGTATTTATTGACAGATGCAAATTGTTAAGGATGTAGTAATTAGCACATACCATGTCACCTGGCCTCTCAGAGTCCAGCTGAGAATAAAGACTAGCAAACTCGTCATAACAATACGGAGTGACAGGCACCAGACTACACAAGTACAAGAGTATATGTACATAGACTCCATACAGCAGGCCAGCAGCTCAAATCATGGCACCTGGGAAGATATCCAGGAGAAAGTAACTTCTAAAATAAATATTAAAGTTAATTTCAGTCATACAAAGGTACTTGGGATCCAGATTACTGTAAGCAGAAGAAACTGCAAGTGTGAGTAACTCAATGTGAAAATGAGTAAGACACACAACTTCTTATTTATTGGAATATTTTAAAAATCCTGCTTATATCTTGTTTAAGCAGATACCATGTACTTGTAATTGAATGATTAGCACAAGAAAAACCACCAGGCAGCAAGTAGAGGAATTTTTCTACTTAATTGTTTTAGAATTCATAGAATGACTGTGATAATATGGCAAAAATGATAGTAGCAGAAGTGGAATCCTAAGTAGAACTCTATTTTAATATGAAAGAAAAAGACTTGAGGTTAAAAACCCGGACTTGCCTGTCAGCCCTGCTGCTTCTTGAAGACCAGATCACTCTCCCTAAGTGCTGATTTCAGTTTCCTCATTGATTATCTCACTGTGCTTTTAAGAAAACTGCAAACATTTACATACAGTGGCTTGCGAGCTTTTAGCTTTCTATGTATATCATTTTTTGCTTTTGTTATTTTAGCAATGCCCGGTGTTGCCTAACTTCTATAATGTCTAAAAGTGTTGAATGCTAGAAATAGGGTGCATTTAGCAAATTAATTCTGGATGTCATGCAATTTTTAAAATGTGCATATGTTGAATTATTGGGTATCCTGTATTTTTATCTCGAAATCCTAGTTGGAGGGCAAGTAGTGGTGGAGAGAAGATGATAACACAATGATAAATGTGTGTAGAAAATTGATAAAGGTGGCACCATGTACTTTCATGTATTTTTTTTTTTTTCAGTTTTTGGCTGGGGCTGGGTTTGAACCCACCACCTCTGGTATATGGGGCTGGCGCCCTACTCCTTTGAGACACAGGTGCCACCCAGCACCATGTACCTTTTGCTTGCTTCTTTTCCCCTTAAAAATTTATACGTATGTACCAGAAAACTTAGAAAAATAAATATCAGTGGAAAGAAACAAATTGCCTAATCCTTTTTAGCATTTTTATGTATTATCTAAGTACATGTGAGCATATGCGTGTATCTATATAAACACATAACAAATGAAATCATGACCAGGCTATACATACTTACACATAGTTACATAAAGTGAAATTCTTTTAATTTAACAATATATCTTAAATCTCTATGTCAACAAATTAAGGTTTGCAATATATTTTTTATAGTCTTCAGTTTATCATATTGTTTAGAAGATTTAACTGATCACAAATTCAATAATTATATAGAGAATTTAATTGATTTAAGAAATTTGCTAAAGCTGAATATTTACTTTTATATTTATCAAAAAATCTTTGTAGGCACATTCTTTTGTATGGGAGGCATAACTTCGCCTCTACTCTCTTAAGGTTTTTCTTTTCCTTTCTTTCTTTCTTTCTTTTCTTTCTTTCTTTCTTTTTTTTGCTAGGTTCAAGAATTACATTGACACATGAACAAAGAAAGGTGAATTGTGGAAATGTTCTAAGGCAAAGGGGCTTGGTCTAGAATAGTTAATTGGGTAGAGAAGTGCTAGAAGATAAGGGTTATTTGTACAGAATTCCCCCGGCCTCAACTTCCTGTCTTCAATGTAAGAATGGAACTTTGCTTTTTGGTATAGAAAGGACATTTTTCACATGGTGATTTCATCTCCTGCTTTTAAGGAACAGAAGGTTGATCTTCTTGCACCTGCCATTTTTTATTTTTAGTTTTTTCGTTCAAGAGCCTTTAGCTTAAAACAGTCCTAATGTCAATGTGGTGTATTTGGGCATGGTTGTTTGGAAGTTCTTCAATTTTTATTTTCCCTGTAGAATAAATTCTTTAAAGTAAAATTATCTGGTTAAAGGAAAAATTATTTGGCTGGATTTTGATACAAATGAATAATATTCATTCAAAAATATTGTACACTTTTAAATGTTCAGAAATCATATGTAGACATATTTCTTATCTGAGCAAACAATATTATGGCACTTTTGACAATTTCATGGAAAAAATGAAAAATGCTTTGTTGTTGTCATATACATTTTTGGCTTGTTAGCCAAATCTAATCACTTGATGTATTTTGGACATTTGTAATTTGTTTTGCAAATTGACTCACTTAATAGTCCCTCATTTCCCACTTTCAGTCACCTTTCCTTAAAATAAAATGTGGCAAAATACTATTTTCCAAATATAGCAGGAGTCTGTGCAACCCCTCTGTCAACAGCTATGCATTTAGATTTTGTGCTTGTATGTTCATTGCTTCCTCTGCTGCAACAGTGTGTGGAAGCTGTAGTGTCAGATCGCTGGATTCCTGAGTGTCTGAGGAAATAGCAGAAGCAGCAGGAGAGTTATTTCTATTGGAATTCTCCCTGCCTGTAGCTGGGCTTTACCCCTGGCCCAGTCACTTCTGACTGAATACAATCAAGCCTGGTTTCCTATCCCTCCTACACATTTTGCAAACTCATCTTTATGCTAATAAATTCCTTTCCATTTATTCTAGTTGGACTGAACTCTGCAATAGTAAAGTCTGAACAGTAAACTTTCTCATGTCCATTCACCATTTTTCATCTCCTGGCATTCATATATTATTATTAATTTGCCATAGCATTTTACCTATTAAAGGTTGCAACATTCCCCATCATCATCCATATTAAATATTTTCTCAGTTTGTTGTTTACCTTGTATATGTATGCAATTCGCTTCTAATAATAAATTGCAAACTAAACTAGAAATTTAGATGCTTTCCTTCATACATATGTCAGTATGTACCTATAGCCTCATGCAATATTTTTATAATAACACAAACTTAAATTCAGACTAGTGCTGTAAGATATATCATGTATGCAGCAGAGCAGAAATATACACTTTTTTTTTTTTTTTGCAGTTTTTGGCTGGGGCTGGGTTTGAACCCACCACCTCCGGCATATGGGGCCGGCGCCCTACTCCTTTGAGCCACAGGCGCCGCCTGGAAATGTATACTCTTTAATTCACCTTTATTTAATGTACTCACTATCTTCTGCATAATTGTGAGCCTATTAATTATAGGTTTTTTAAGATTTTCTTTTTCTTCAAAGAAAAAAGCTTACAGATATTAATATCTATGTTATTCTTAAAATTATAGCCATTACAAATCTTAAAAACAGATGATATACATTAAAATGTAGGGTTATGTAAACTATCTAAAATATAGCAAACTCATAGAAGCATTAGAAACAGAAAACAAAATATGATTACATAATTAATTTCTATCTCCTTATACACAGAAAAGGGAAACTTTCATAATTAAATGAAAGGGACTCTTAAATGAATTAAACTAAAAACATACGCAGTAACTAAACCATTTGAATAGAAAATTGCTTGTAAAATATATCAGAAAAAAATGAAAACCACCATAAAGCCTAATTTATAACTGTGTAGAAAAGAGTTAATTAACAGGCCCAGCTGCTGTCTTTTGAAAGGTCTGCTTACAAAGTATGCCCTTGGCCAGAATTTGGAACTTGGATTTTAAGAGGACTCCTACCATTCATTCCCTGATGAAATCATCTCATTAAGCTTAAACTGTACAAACAACATGGTTTGTGCTGAATACTTGCTTTCCTTTTGGGAGTCAGAGTTTTGGTGCACGCCAGGAGGAGGGTGCCTACATAACCAGCCTTCAATAACAACCTTGGATTCTGAGTCTCTAATGAGCTTCCTGGGTTGGTAACATTTCACACCTGTTATCACAACTTGTTACCGAGGTAATTAATTAAATGCTTCTTGTGTGGTTCTACTGAAACAGGACTTTGGAAGTTTGTGCCTGGTTTCCCTCAGACTTTGCCCAGAGTTCCTTTCCCATTGCTGATTTTTGCTTTGCAGTTTTTTGCTATAGTAAAGCAAATTGCTATGAATATGACTGAGTTTTGAGAGTCCTCCTAGCAAATAGGTGAACCTGGGGTAGCCTTGAGAGGCCCTGACATAATAATAATATCAATCAGGATTACATTTAACGCATGTATTTACACAAGAAAAACATGGAGATATAATGAAAAAGATGTAATCTAGGATAATGATAAAGTATTGTGTGTCAAATAATATAGCATCAAATATAAACCAGAAACTATAGGGTCCACTAATACTCATAAATAAAAATAAAACTCTAAAAGGAGATTTAAGTTAATCTCTTTAATATCACAAAAATCAAGCACATTAAAAGCAAATATATAGGAGATTTAGCTAATAAGAATAATAGAATATGTATATATTGGCTATAATACTATGAAAACAAAGGATATACATTGATATAAAATTCCGTGAAGGAATTTCAGATTTCAAAATTATATCATATTTCAAATTGTTTTATGTATGTAGATTGTTTTATCCATTTGTCTATCTTTGTGCAGCAGCCACACTTTAAAATTACTTTACTATGGATGACTGTATAATGCTTTTATATATATTTTTAATGTATCTTCTATAATCTTTTTCTGTATGTGCTTCTGTATTAATTAAGACTCACTTTGCCCACATTCACAAAAATTATGGCTAATTATTTCCTTTTAGCTGAATAGAATAGAAAATATAAATTAGGTTGGCATTTTTTAATACCAAATCTGTTTGTTGAGATGTATTTTCTGCCTTTAAATTTTTTAAAACTATATTGAATTTTGTCTGCTGATCTTTTAAAAAATTAAATTAGAAATACATTGCACAAGCAGAAAAGTTCCAAAAATTGAGCGACATGCCAGCTATATGATTTATCACAAATCCAGTACTCAATGAATCTCAAACCAGGTCAAGAAATAGAATATTATTATTCCCCACAAACCCTTCTGTACCACTTCCCAATTGAAGTGGGAATCCATGCTCCCTGTTTATAGAGTAATCGGTACCTGCCTTTCTTTTATAAAATAACCACTAAAGCATACATTATTAATCACTATCCTTTAGTCCTGCCCAGTTTGGAAATTCATATAAATTGAATTATACACAATTTTTAATATTTCAATCATTATTATTTGTTTCTTATTTAGGGATATGACTGTTATGTTAGAGATCTTTCATATATTCTGGATTCAAACACTTTGTGATTTCTTTGCATTGCAAATAGTTTATCTCACACTGTTGTTTGCCTTTTGCTCATTCAATGGAATCTTTAATAAACCCAGGTATTAATTTTAGTGTAATCCTATTTATAAATTTGTGCTTTTTACATTTAGCATTTTTATAACCCATGTAACAAGAAACCATGAGGCTATTCTCTGATACTATCTTTTAGAAGTGTTACTGTTTTTATTTATCCAGCTAGATTATCTTTCTTTAAAGGGAGCATTATTCCATTACACGTAATATGTAATGCTGACATATTTGAGTTTAAATCTACTATCGTATTAAGTATTTTCTATTTTGTCTGCTTTTTTGAATATTTAACTCTTTCTGACTCCTTTTATATTGCTTACTTTGGATAAATATTACCATGTGCTAATTTATAAATTATTCCTTACTTTGACTAGTTTTATAGTTGTTACATTTGACCAGTGAAGGATTAAACATTTATTCTTGACATAGAGAAATCTAATGTTAATGGGAACTTTTACTCTTTTCCAGATAAGGGAAGTAGGTTGATATAATACATAAGTTATAGAGATTTTCATTTTCTCTCAATAGATAAAAATGCTTTGCCACATTGTAGGCTGTTTCACTCAGTAAGTTATGTCATGTGGTGGAAACCCAGGAGTGGAATTCTGAGTTATTATTGTTTCTGGTCTGGATCAGTAAGTTGCAGTTTCAAATACATATGATCAGTATGTATTCCAAGTGACGGGGAGTGTTTAGAGAAATTCTCTTTAAATTACCCCACTATCTTTCCCAGAATCCCAGTGAATTCTTTTTTTTATTATCTTAACTAAACTAATTCTTTAAAAGACGAAACTTTGTAAATAAAAATGCTATATACTATTTGAAAAGTAATTACTTGGATACATTTGTTTAAAACTTAAAAATTTCTAGAAATAACTGATATATCCAATTGCATCTTTAAAAGCTTAGATTAATTTAAGAAAATAAGAAAATACTAGTGAGAAAAAGCAAAAATGCTCTTTATAGGAATAAGTAAATATTTGAAACTAAAACAGTCAGGATGGAGTAATACTTTTGACAATACTACATACACGTAAGTCATTACATGCTGTTCTATATTTTGACAAGGAGAAAATCAACTAGTACTTAACATAACTTTGTTTAATGCTCCAACTAAAAAAAAAATTGCATCTTTTTTCAACAAAATTATAATGCTACCTTCATGAATAAAATTTTATTATTTTTACTTTAAGAGCTAGTCAACCTATTTTATTTAGCCACTTTTTATTTCTCTTTAAATTACCATTTCTAGAAAGAAGTCATTATATACAATGTTTTATTCCACCATTGATTAATGACAAAATAATACTACTTCAAATAGAACATACATATCTGATATACCATGACAACTTTTTTTATCAGCTACTGCCTCAACTAGTGTTCATAACCCATAAACTTCCTCAGTTATCTTCCATTCCATCTCTTTTGCTACTTTTAATCATGGTGTTTAAGCCCACACATTTCTTTTTGGTTAGATTAATTTGGGATATTTTCCTTCTAAGTTCATAGCATTGTAAACACAGGCTCTTCCTCTGTCAACCCACATTCAGAGATCCTGCTCTCCCAAAGGCTGTTGATTTGGCTGTTCCAAGTGTACACCAGAAAAGAACTCCTGAGATATGAGTTTGATCCATTGTATTATACTACCCAGTGATCAATTACCTGTCTGACTTGGCTCTGAACTTTTTATTTTCATGGAAATTTCTTTCTTGGCTATTCTTAGGTATGCTCTACTTCCTTCTTTCTTCACCAATCTGTACTCTTTATGCATTTTAGAAGCTTAATAAATTGAACTCCAACATACACATTAGCTGCTGAAAACATTAATAGACTAACAGTCACAATCAAAACCATTCCTGTAAACCTGCACTAGGAAATGCTGATTGCAGGGAACTTAATGGAAGCGCCCTACTTTCTGGAGTCATTTGTTTTGGTGAGAGCTTGAGTGTAAATTCTGTGCAAAACACAGACAGCTATTATGCAGTTAATTATGCACTAAGTAAACATGTACAACTGCAAACAGCAAAATGCCACCTAATAATGGATAACTCCAGATTTATGGTATGCATGTCCAATATGTAAAGGCTTCTAGTCATGAATCTAAAATGAATGGAACATTACCTAAATGATCCAGAATGAAGGATTTAATACATTGCTCTACCCTTATTGCTACTTATTTCTTGTCAGCAGATTTTTCATTTTGCCTTAATTTATTGTACATAAACACTATGCAAATGTTTGGGTCATATTTAAAAACATATGGCTTGTTCTTATGATTACTGGTTAGGCATTTTATGACAAATTACTTGTTAAGCAAATCACTTTCTTAATTATACAGGTCAACATATAATCACCATGCCTACATGTACTTGTTATGCAAAGCCCCACTAAGTAAACATACTGTGCATAATTTAGGGAATAAGCTCATGTATTGTCTCCAGTATGCCCGTCAGCATTGCCTCCTGATTATTTTGATCAATGCAAATACATTTCTTTTGGGGGGACTTTTCTGAAATCTGATACTAAATAAAATGTATCACTTGATAGTTTTTTAATCTATCCCTTAAATGAAAATGATAATTGGATAGCTACTGAGTTCAAATACGATTATGTTTTATCAATTTATATAATTCGTTTGTTTTTGTGTCCCTTTACTGCAGGCAGCTAATATGATTTACAAAAATGCCCTAATGCAACAATGTAAGGATGAATTAGGGGAGTATCTCAGGGTGAAAAATAAAAAATAAAAACGGGAGAAATAAGATGTATCATGACTACAGTTATTTCACAAAATACACGCTGAGGACTTTTGAGATCTTGGCTTCACATACTCTATTTTAGTAGTCAAACAACGCAGAAAAGCAAATGGTAATGACATACCAAGGCAAATCTCTCCACTGCTTGGAGAAACACATTGTTCTTAGTTTGGAAATTGAAGAAATGTATCCTGTGCATCCTTTCAGATAAAATGTTCCTTAAAAAATTCCCAGATGTAGCTATGTAGGTTTGTTTATTCTAACAAAAGTACCACTCTGGTGCAAGCTGTTGACCTTTGGGGAGCTTATGGGTATGTGTGGATGAGCAAGTTCAATTTTGCTTTGAACCCCAAACTGCTCTAAAATATAAAGTTTATTAATTTCAAAAATCCCAATCAATGTTCTCATCATTAGTTCTCATGGCAGATTATATGCTGTTCTACATTTAAAACTTCAGTGTAAAAGGATATCACAATACCAAGCTCAAAGCAAAAGCTGCTTCCTGGAGGCTCTGGGGAATATGATGGATATATTAGTCGGCCAAAACAATGCAGTTTTGCTACTCAACATTAGAGAATGTTCCATTTAAGTTATTTCAGACAACTGATACATGTTCCACATACTGAGTGTCCTTGTGGAGTCTTTAGATGGGTATTAACTCAGGCCACCTATCCATAAAGAATGATTTTACAATAGAAAAATTGGCTCAAGAATCTCTTCAGAGTAACTCATAGATAAGATGTGCCAAGGTACAGGAGATTAAAAAAAAATAGTTAGGAATGATGAGGAAGGAGTCCATGCGATGATGGAAAACAGATTGCTTTACTTGGCTTGCATTCACTCTTTTTGCACCAGGGCATTTGTGAAATTGCAGTAAACCACAGGCTAAGTGCTTCATTTACCTTGAGAAAAATGTTTAGGTAGCTGGAGATTTTAGCTTACTATGTCTTAAAACAAATTCTCCAAGCTGTACCTATTTATCACCTTTATTTCTTTTTAAAACGTTTGCATGATCATTTCACAAGGAGGAAAAAATATTATAGCAGATTTAAGATCTTGCTTAAATTACTATTGTCATTTTTGTTATTTTATGTTATGACACTGGCATAAATGGATGCCAGTGTATAAGAGGTCAAAACATGAAATGAGTTACCATGTTTGTGCAGTTCCAATTTCTATGCAAAGCATATGGCTTTTCTCTTCTTCTTGCCTGGATAATTACTCCCTTACCATTCCCCAAGGCTATTATTATTAGCTTTCTCTTCATATCATTTTTTTTTCTGTGAGGTGCAGGGGGCTGTGATATCGTTATGTACTTTTTAAACAGTCTTCTGGCTTGATTGCACCGCATATTTGTTTATTTTAAAAATCAGTTAAGTGTTTTCAAAAACTGAGTCTGATCAGAGCAAGTGAAAAACATCAGAAATTTGCCAGAGCCCTAACACGAAGATGACAGAAATGACTGCATAGTCTATTTACTATATTGCATTAAAAAAATACCTCATTATTGGTTAGAACTGTGAAATTTTGTGTAAATAAAAAGAATATATAGTCAGCCCAAACAATGCAGTTTTCCTACTGAGTGCCCTTCTGGAGGAAGGGGAAAAGGAAGTTAGCTTTGATTAACATTACAAAGCATTTAAAAGCTGCAAAGTTTAAGTAAATAAATCAGGATTATTGCTTCAGATTATATTTCATACAAAAACAGATCTCTTAATCACTTGAAATTTCCTTTGGTGGTGACTCTTTAAGGGCCTTCATGGAGTTATCTAAGTCATATAATAAATTTCAATAAATAGTATGGCTCTTTGCATACAAAACATGGCATTTGCCTTCATAAAGACAATCTAAACTTGACTGTACTATTTTTTGACTCTAAATAAGAAGTTATAAAATAGTTTGTCCTATTCTTACAGAAAACAATACTTTCCACTCAACATTGTTATCTTCAGATTCCTAAATGCATCTGGTGCCTTTTATCATATTTTAGTTTGCAAAATAAATGACTATAATGTCACTGAGATAGGTAGGTAACTTTTCAAAATTACAGCGAAATATAGGTATATTACCTATTTCATTCTTCTTCCCAAAGCAATTCTAAAATGTAGAGGGAACCAATAAAGGCCTTCAACCTTTATATTTCATAATCCTTTTCTCCTTAGCACATACAGAAAACAGTTTTCAGGAAAAGTTATTGAAACTGATAGGACAGAAGGAAACAATGCGTAAAGTAAACCAGTGTACAGCGACTACTAGTTCCAAGACCCCAGGAAAAGAAAGAAGCGGCGAATAGATGATGAGGGAGGTAAGAAACCCCTGAGGGAGTTTTATAGAAATGAATACTTAGAAGCTGGATAGAAAGATTTAAATAATAAGAAAAACAATTTCATTAACATGAAAAAAAATCTGATATACTTACCTATGCATATACGATTTCTCTGTAATACTATGCAAATCCTATTTTCAGGGCTGTGCATTTCTTTCTGTAGCTAAAACATTTCCATCTGATATTTTCTTCTTTCTGAAGGACTTTCTTCAGGATGGCTTATAAGTGTGTATCTGTTGCTGAGGAAATCTTTCTGCTGTTGGATGTCTGAAAAAAATTGTAATTTTGCTTTACTTTTAATGGTATTTTTACTAGGTATAGAATTCTAGGTTGACAGGTTTTTATTCCCCTAACACTTTAAAAATTGTATTTCACCATCTCCTTTCTTACTTAAATTCCTGTTGATGACAGCCCCATTGTCATCCCTATTTTTGTTTTTCTGGATGTGACATGTTTTTTTTCTCTCTGTTTTTAATATTTTCTCTTTATTATTAGTTTTGATGTGTTGAGCTGCATTTTTTTATGTTGTTTGTGCATGAGTAACCTTGAATTTGAATTCAAGTTTACTTATCTTTTTTCACTACCTAAATTTTCATTAACCCCACTTATATTTCCTTCTCAGACATTGTAATTTTCATCTCTAGAAATTTCATTTTATTCTTTCTGTATCTTCAATGTCTGTATTTAACCTTGAAACATAGGGAGCAACAGCTATAATTACTGTTTATGGTCCTTGCCTACTCTTTCCAACATCTGTGTCAGTTCCTGGTCAGTTTGGACTGACTGATTTTTCTTTTGATTATAGGTCATATTTTCATGTCTCTTTTTATACCTGGTAAATTTTTAAACTGAATTCCAGACAACATGATTGTATCTTGTTTGGTGCTGGTATTTTTGTATTCCTATAAATACCTAAATTCCTATAAATACCTTGCTTTCTGAGGTTCGTGGAGCAAGACCTTTTGAGCATTGTTCCACATGCCTCATGAACTTTTAATGCATACTGTCCTCTGTACCCAACAGGCCCTAATCCATGTCCTACATGAATGACACGCAACATGTCGCTAATCATTTTGGATGGTTCTTTCCTTGGTCTTAAGTAGTTTCCTTAATATATGTGTGCTGCTCAGAATTCTGTTGCAGTTCTGATTATTCTGCCGAATAATAAAAAAAGGGTCTCTGCAGATTTCTGGAGTTCTCTATGAAGCTTTCTTGTCTCTGGTACTCTGTCCTTCAAATTCTAGGTCTCCATGGACACTCAGCTCCATCTCCTCCACTCGAGGAATGTGTCTGGATTCCAGCTGCCTGCATTGCGCCCTGAGAATTTTCACAAGGCAGTAAATTGGAAGAATCATTGGTTTTATCTAATTTCTCTCTCTTTCTCTCTCAGAAATCACAATCCTTTATTGTGTCATATCTACTACCTTAAAGTGGGTGTTTCATGTGTTTTTCCTTTTTCATTGTGCATCTAGGGGTAATTAAGAAAATGAAGTTAAATTCAATCTCTGTTACTTCAGCATATCAGAGAAGAAATAAGTATATTTAATTTTATTTTTATATGATAGGTATGCACAATGCTTTGAAGGATAAATTTGTTATTTCCATAGATATTGATAGATTTTGTTTAAAAGTTTAACAAATTCTACTTTTATAAACAGTATATATAAAAGTGCATTTTTCTGTATCACCACAAAATGTTGTATAAATGATTCCAGTCTGGTGAAAAGTTATTAATTTTTAATAAAAAAATTTGCATTTCTATTATTTAATTTAAGCACAATTTCATCTTCCTGTTGGTTATCTGAATTTGCTCTTTCTTTAAATTGCTGAATTATATGTTTTCTAATTTTTTTCTTTTACTGCTGTACATTTTATTAATTTATATTATGAATTCATATTATGTCTTCAGAAAATTAAATCCTGTCTATGATCTGTGTTGTTAATATTTCTTTCAAATATACTATTTACTTCATGAATAACATTTGTTTATTAGCTTTTTCTTAAACTTTGCTTTTAACTTAAACATTTTCATTTTAATTAATTTTTAAATGGTACTTTTTTTCTTTTATAACATCAGTGTTTTGTCGTATCTCGGTTAGGGGGATCATCTTCTCTGGATGGCACGGGTACTATTCTAGTATTCCTTGGAAGGCCTAAGATCATCTACATCAGAAACAGAGGAACTGAAACCACAACATCTATTTCTATGTTCTTTCCATTTTATTTCTATTACTTGAATAATCATAAGCTAGTAATTAAAATGTAATTTCAATTTTTAAGGGAGGGGGAAAGTAGAGACATAAACTTTTCTTTAAAATTAAGAACTTGTATCTATTACATGTGCATTATTTTGAGAAACAAGGTATGTTATTAACAGTCATCAGCAGATCTAGCAAATGAAATTCAGCACATTTCAGGAAATTTTATCAATCAAATTGTCTAAACCTATTGGAAATAGCTCTTCTTGAGAATGAAATTTGAGTGTATATTTTAGTATAGACAGTAGGGATAAAAGAAAATGTAAGACTAAATAGTAGAAAATATCATCAACTCTTTCAATAAATCGAAAAGATTTCAGGGTTGGCACGAGATGAAAACTGATTGATGTGAAGTAATGATGTCGCTTAGTCCACATTCAGCTGAAAGATGACTTGAACTTCAGAGATGGATTTTATAATCATAGCTTTCTTGCATATCTAATGGAACAATCATATAGTAGTTCAAGATAAAAAGACCTGGTATTTTATTTAGTTCTCACACCAAAAGAGATTGAAATTTTGAATGATTCATTTTATCATATTGTACCTTTGGAGCTGTCCAAATTTCACTCAGTGGTATTCTTTCCTTTCCATCATATAGAATCCAATGAAGAAAGGAGACATCCAATTAAGCACTCACCTGACACCACAGCCTTCTCTTCAGAATGATATTTTAGCTTTGACATATGTTGAAGTTCGACTCTCTCATGACATTTTTCTATCAAACATTCAGGTGAATTGCATTAAGGGCATTAATTTTCCTGCCAATCTCTTAAAACAGTGCTTCAGAAATGTCCAATATTATAGCAAATATTGTGAGAAGACCTGAACATATTGTCCTGACATAAATGTTGTTATTCTTTCTGTCTGTCTACACTATTTTGACCTGCAGCCCTATATAATAAGGATATTTTTTATTTGTTCTTTGTAAAGTTATCATGTTATGCCATTTTTTAAACACAGAAAAGAAATATATAAGGGCAGTTAGATACTACATAAAAGCCAGTAGTATTTTCATACTTTATCAAATAAAATATTTTATCCAAGATAAGTATTATAGTGTTGGGTATTCTATCAAAAAACAACAACAACAAAAAACCCAAAATTTTTCAAATTTGCTCATTATTCCATAGAATCCTTTTTTTTTTTTGAGACAGAGACTCAAGCTGTCACCCTGGATAGAGGAGTGCTGTGGCATTACAGCTCACAGCAACTTCCAATTCCTGGGCTCAAGCGAGTCTCCTGCCTCCGCCTCCCAAGTAGCTGGGAACACAGGCGCCCGCCACAACGCCGGCTATTTTTTGGTTGCAGCCGTCATTGTTGTTTGGCGGGCCCAGGCTGGATTCGAACCGGCCGCCAGCTCAGGTGTATGTGGCTGGCGCCTTGGCCTGTTGAGCCACAGGTGACAAGCCTAGAATCCTTTTCATAACAGTTTAATTAGCACTCAGAACAATTTTGTGAGTTTAATCTTATTTCTTGAGATATGCTATAAGCTCTTTGGGACTTACCTTGATATTTATATGCCTCTTGCATCCCCTGACTTGTGTATAGCTGCACATATAACAGACAAAATATGTATGCTTTTTCAAAAATATGTATTGCTTTTTCTTCAACATTTAGAAATATACGTTGAATAGCCTCTAGGTGACATAAACATTATTAATTTAAATTAATATGTACCCTCAAAGACCATATATTAAATAAGTAGGAGAAAATGGAAACATACAACCCACCTGCCTACATACACTTACACACAGAATAATGGTAGAAGAAACAAGTCAAAAAGAGGTACAAAACAAACTGAGGGTTTAGAAAACAGTTTGCAACTGATTAAGTAAAATTAAGAAAGACTCCATGAGGACGTATAATTTAACACGGTTTGTGGAGGTGTTTTATAAGTGGACAGAAGAGAAAGCCATTTCATAAAGGAAAAAAAAATCAAAAGTTTGATGGTGCAGATCACATTCTTGGGGAAAGACCTCAAGTTTGATCAAAACATAGGGACTGTTTATGACACTAGATTATAGTCTCAAAAAAATAATTTCATAAGTACTATCAATAGTAAGCTGAGGAGTTTATGCATAAAAGTTGTTTTTAGGTAGGTAGATGGGGTGACAAGAGTGACAATCATAAAAACACCCACAGGTATATTCTCAATAAAATGGGAAGACTGAAGAAACCCAACAACCTAATCACATGATTGCCTTGACAGGCAACAGATCTGAACAGAGAAAACATTATTTTAAAAGATCTCAAAAACCTTTAGGAATTATTCACTAAGTTTAAGTTAAATGAGGGAACTCCTGCATCTACAAAGATAGTAGTGATTCGTATTTATACTATAAATGCAAATATATAGTATAAAATCTCATAAACTCTTTTAATACAGCATCAAAGTCCCTTGAACAAGGGTAAGAATGGACAAGGCTTGAATGCCAGGTAATCAACCAAAGAGACAAGATGAAAAGATCAGAGTGACCCAGAGAAATGGAAACTCAGAAATTAAAAGCAAATGTTCCTTTTAATTATGAAGTGAATTGTTGTGAAGACTGGATTCTGTCTTATGCCAGCCAATAGCTTGTGAAGAAACTTGAAACTCAGAGCTTTCATTAAAACTTCTCTTGAACTAGGTAAAGGTAGGAAAGGCAGAGGCTACAATCTCTAGTGACAGCAACACTGGAGAATGTTGATGAGCAGGAAAGCCTGAGAAGCTATCCTGGCCCACTCATCCCATACAGAGCAAAAGCTTAGTTGTTTAGGAAAACCTAGCCATTCAAATAGCCACAAAATGAAAATACACAACATTTATACAAAGATATATAGAATACGCTAGAAAAAGAGTAGTATAACTTTTTTTATAGGTTACCAAACTCACCAGAAAGATATTGCCACAAAGAAGACATTCCAACATGAATTTAACAAAATTAAAGGAAGCAATCAGTCTGTCAAAGAAGATCAGGAAGAATAGGTACAAAAAGTCAGAGACAGGCCGAGCACAGTGGCTCATGCCTGTAATCCTAGCACTCTGGGAGGCCGGGGATGGTGGATTGCTTGAACTCATCAGCACCCTGGGCTGCATGGGCTGTGTGACTTCTGGCAGATGAAAAGAATGTTTGTTTTCAAAGAAGGAGAAACAGCTGGGGGAGGTCATTCCTGGAATGCGATAGCCCTGTTGGGGGGCCCTGTGGCCTCACTGCCTATTCACCACACTAGAGTGAGAATCCAACTCTACTAAAAATAGAAAAAACTATCCAGGCATTGTGGAGGGTGTGGTCATCCCACTACTTGAGAGGCTGAGGCAAAAAAAAATTGCCTGAGTCCAGGAAATTGAGGCTGCTGTGAGCTGTGACGCCACACACTCTACTGAAGGCAAAATAGTGAGACTCTGTCTCAAAAAAAAAAAAAAAATCTGAGACAATATGGTCAAACCATGCAATGTAAATGCAAACATGCAGGGCTTGGGAAGTAAGTAGAAGAAAAAGAAGGCATTTGAGAAATAGAGACTAAATTATATACAGCACAAACAGAATTGACTTTACATAAAGCCAGTAACAGACACAGATGATAGAGTTGAGAAAACTGAATAAAGACATTATTGAAGGAAGTAGAGATGAAATGATAGATATATACGGGAGTTAATGGGTGTTCCAAATATGCTCAACTGGATTTCTGAATAGCATGAGTCAAAAAAATAGAGTAATAAAATACTATAATACAACATAGTACAGAAATAAAAATATGATATTATTTTAAATGACATTGCATTCAAATTATTCATTTCGATTTAACTTTTAATTATTAACATCAATTCAGCTAATCAATCTCCAGCCTTATTTTACATATGTCTATACTAGTCACATTCATTCATCAAAATCGAACCTATGTTGAATGCTTGAATAACTAGTCAAATATTATGTGTGTGTTTTAGTAAATTCTGGTATTTTTAAATGAACATCTTCCAAATAATATGTGATCATTCTCTAGTTTAAAATCCAAAGAAGTTTGAAACTTTTGGCAATTTTTATACTTTGGGTTTGCCTTTAATTTAATTTCATTTTTATGTTTGGGTTTTATTAAAGAACAGATTTTAAATGATTTTCTGAGGTGACAGTAAAGTATAGCATATGCTTTTAAAAAATTCAAATCTTTGAATATGCTTTTGGATATAGTAGATGGATGGTAAATATTTGTTGATGTAGTGAATTGTGTAAATGTTGTTGAATAGGTTAGACAGTGTTTTTATGGACATCCGTATTTGAATATATCTCTATATATGTATTTCTGATAAAATACATATATGATTTTCAAACTTTCACTCAAATTTGGAATTTTTTCAGCATCTCCAAAATCAAATTTATATAGGAATTCAGTTTGTTTTTTCATTTTACCTATTTCAGAGACTTCTTTACACACCATACCTGTGTGATCATTTTTTATCCTAAGTTTTGTACACTAAATGATTCTAATTATAATCTTGCACTTTTTGGCCTCATCTGTCATTTGACTAGACAGGTATAACGAAAGAAGATAGTGTTCATAGTTTTTTTAAAAAATATATAGGTTCATTATTTTCTGTCTCCAGACTGTCAGAAAAAGAATTTGGTAATGTCCCTCTGTAACTTTTAAATTGCTTTGTGTTTTGCTTACTGTCCAGCATGATCTTCTACAGATTCCCTACTTCAGGGTAAATCTTGAGTGATACTGAAATACTTTTAATTCTTTGAATATATTTTCATAGTTGCTCTTTCTGCCTAGAATGCCTTCCACCATTACTCACTTGCCGGTCAGTTTCATCCTTTAGCTTTTGGCTCTGTGTATCTTTCCCCTGTGGGAAAAGCATAATGGATCTTTTTTTTTCTCTACTCCCCTCATGCTTTTTATATCCATCCATCAATGCATTATTAGGTTGAGTTATAATTGCTTCTTTATATGCCCTTTACCCGCTGAATTTTAAGCTTTCCTTGATATGAATATTATCTTATGGACTTTGTAAGTCCATTATTTTAGGCAGTGCATGGAACCTAGTTGATACTCAGTAATGGCAGTGTTTTATTTACTTACTTTTTATTTTAAATTAACTCTCTTTCTATATGCAAACCAATGAAGCCTCTGTAAGGTCATTTTTATAAAAATTGTTCATCTATATTAGTCAGAGTTCTCCAGAGAGATAGAATCAATAGGACTGGATAGACAGGAAGGTACATAGATAGATTGATAGATGGATGGATAGGCAGAGAAGAGGATGTTCACGAGGGGAGGTGGCTCTCTAGATTATGGAGCAGAAGTTTCAGTACAGGCTGTCTATAAGCTAAAGACCCTGGCATGCTGGTTACATGGCTTGGTCCCAGTTTGAAGGCCTCAGAACCAAGAAAGTCAATGATTTAATTTTCAGTCCAAAGCAGAAGGTCTGAGAACCAGGGCCTGCTCAATTGTTAAGTCTTAGAGTCCCAGCATAGGTGAACCTATAATTCTAATATTGAGGTTAGGAGGAAAAGAGTGTTTTTATTCCAGGAGGGACAGAGAGAGAGCAGGAGAGAGAGAGAAGTGGAGAGAGAGGTCCCCAGCTGCCTGGGTGGTGCCCGCTCTCAGCAAGGCAGCTCTTTTTCGCTCAGTGCCCCTTACGCTCCAATCTCCTCTGGAACCTCCTCACAGACATATCCAGAAGGAATGCTTTACCAGCCATCTGGGTATTCTGTAATCTAGTAAAGTGGATATCTAAAATTAACCACCACAAAAATCTTTGAAATATGTTTTATTACAACCTCCCTTGCTCTGAGAACCCTTACTTCGGTGGTCTTTGCATTCCAGTGCATCTCCTTGGAATGTGTTTTCATTCACACTGCCGACTTCTTAATCCTTCTTTCAGGACAACCTGGACGAGCTCCTTCACTTGGCTATTGCTTTATTTCGGGCCTCTGTGAAATAGAAATAATTAACCTCTTCCTTATAGGGTTGTGGTGGGGATTAAATACATTTATGTATGTAAAGCTCTCAGAACGGGGACTGGCATATATATGTACACACCCATCCTTAGAATGGGTCCTCCAGTTATTACTCTTTCTAGCTGCTTTGTGGTATCTTTTCTTTACTTATCCTTGGCTTCATCTGTATAGTGCCAAATGGGAAAAAGATCATGCAGGGACAAAATTTCAAGTGAAATTATTAATACCATTACAAGCCCTGTTAAGAAATTAAACGGTCTGTTTCTTCTGAGAAATATGCAATTTACAGTCAAGAGTGCAAAGTTGAAATGGAAGGGGTGATCTAGCTTATTGAAAACTATGTATAGTAATACCTGCCTATCAAGATTAGATATGTTTCAAAAGTGCCTAATGCAATGTTTGACTCTTAGTTACTATTAATGTGTGTAAAAGATCTCTTAAAAATTGTTGAAAATGCATATACATATGTATATTTGGAAATCATCTTCTGAAATATGTATATGCAACTAGAAAATTTATTTTTAGCCAGTGTCTTGGTGACTAACTCCTATGTGTTATGCCTATATGTCAAAATTGAATTTATTGTCTTATATGCTTAGATACATTTCCTCTTTTGATTGATTACGACTGATGATAATTATATTTTGTCATTTTTTTCTACTCTTTCAATTTTTAACCTCTAATTACAAATGTATTTTAATAATCACCTTCACTTTCTTCTATTTCTTTTTATTTTCATGCCGGGTCTTCCTCTCTACATACTGTACAATCAACTTGCACTGCAGACAGCACTCCTAGGCTTTTTTCATGGGGGTGTTTGTGACTTAGAGAATGAGAAACATAGCCCACGTTTTCTTAAATTTGGCAGTTTATTTGAAATTTCAAAAAAATCATATTCTGGCAGTAATTATGGAAGTTTGGGAACCCCAAATTTCTACTGGGACCAAAACATTTAGGCACTACTTTGTCACCATTTGATTCAATCAAATGTATTTTTGATTCAGAGAACGTACTCTATGGTACAATTGCCTTTGGCAATTGAAGAGCATGTCACATGGAAACAAATGGCATTAAAATAAGTTAGGAAATGCTATATTTACATTGAGTATTTATATAAACAGTTATTTTTTGAACACTTAATTTAATAAACTACTATTTATTGATTCATTTAGCACACATTTATTGATCATCTCTAATCTATCACGCAGCATTTGGGATATTAGAACGCTTGTGAACACAACAGATGACAGAATCTTTGCCCTACAGAGCTGACATTCTAGCACAAATATGCAGTTATACAAAGGATGCAGATCACACTCAAAATTAAAAAAAAGTGTAGGTGAGAGATTTGTTGTGTAAATTGTCTTTTCAATAGAAATATTTTAGCAGGCAAATAGGGTCAGTTTTGGCCTCTTAACTGTTTCTATAGACATTTAATTCAAAAATTCAAAAATTCTCCACAAAACTTTAAATGCTTTACGTATTGCATACTTTTTACTTATTTATTTATTTTGAGGCAAAGTCTCACTCTGTTGCCTAGGCTAGAGTACTATTAGTCTATCTCATAGCAACCTCAAACTCCTGTATTTACATGATCCTCCTGCCTCAGCCTCCTGAATAGCTGGGACTTCAGGTGCCCGCCACAGTGCCCGGCTAAGCTCCTTCTTTCTTCCCTTCCCTTCCTTCCCTTCCTTCCCTTCCTTCCCTTCCTTCCCTTCCTTCCTTCCTTCCTTCCTTCCTTCCTTCCTTCCTTTCTTTCTTTCTTTCACAGAGCTTCAAGCTGTCACCCTGGATAGAGTACCATGCCATCACAGCTCACAGCAACCTCCAAGTCCTGGGCTCAAGCGATTCTCTTGCCTCTGCCTCCC
>CAUYRH010159253.1:0-13454 GCA_963574655.1 Perodicticus potto | reverse complement strand
ATATATATATATATATATATTATATATATATATATATATATATATATATATATACAGTGCTCCAAACCCAATATACCAGCAATAACTTTGCCCACACAGAGACATACAGACTGCACTGCCCATCAATGCTGTCTGATTAGTGCCCATCAATGCAGTCTGAGCAGTGTCCATCAATGCAACCTTGCCAGTCCACATCATTTCAGCCTTGCCAGTACCCATATGGTGGAACTCAGCTTTTACCTCAAGCTCACCCTGGTACAGTGTGGGAACAGGCACAATTACAGAGCTGGTTCCTCCACCATCTTTCCAGTTCACACCACCCTGTGCTAACTGCGCTGCAATCTGTGAACTCGTACAGGAATCTGATCGCATTGGTGAGAAGACCCCTACGATCAGATTCCACTGCAGGAAAAAAGAAGGCACGTATGCCTTTTTTCTTCTAAATCTAATGCGAGTTCAGCCATACAATCATATGGCTGAATTCGCACTGCTCAGAGATCGCAACAGTATGAACCCAGGCTTACACAGCACACAACATACAACATCATACACAACTTAATAGCAATCAGAATATAAATGCACTTACTGTCAATTAAATTGGGTTTCCTACTCTTCAGCTGTCTTCAGAGCCAGATTAACTTCCCATGGGGCCCGAGGCAGATTACCAGTTTGGAGGCCCCATGCGATAACACTGAGCACTGACCATTTGCATTAATGCTGACCGCTGACCATTTGTGATAACACTGAGCACTGACCATTTGCATTAACCCTGACCACTGACCATTTGCGAAAACACTGACTGCTAACAATTTGCATTAACACTGAGCACTTACAATTATCATTATCACTGAGCACTGACTATTTGCATTACCTCTGAGCTCTGACCATTTGCATTACCTCTGAGCACTGACAATTTGCATTAGCACTGAGTGCTGACCATTTGCATTATCACGGTGATGAAACCCCCTTTGAAACCACCCCCAAACAACTAACCAACTTAAAAAAAAAAAGCTCTCCTAACTTTAAAAAAAAGGCTCTTCTGACTTCAAAAAAATGGCGCCCCCATCTGCAAAAAAAAAAAAAACTCCTAACTTCAGAAAGAAAAGGCCCTCCTTAACTGCAAAAAAAAGGCCCTACTAACTGCAAAATTAAAAAAAAAATTAGACCTCCTAACTTCAAAAACAATAAATCCTAACTTGTTCTTACCTTGGTCCTTAGGCAGCAGCAGACTGTACGGGCAACCTGGTGACTCCTCTGATTACACCAGAGACTGAGAGGAGGAGTTGAGAGACAGAGAGAAGGAGGGGAGTTGAAGAATAGGAGGGTTGTTGGAGAGTGTGGGGCACATTCCACACATGCGCACTGTGGGCCAGGAGGAGTGGGCTGCTAAGTATGATGAAAAAAAGACTGGACAGGGAGAGACAGAGAGAAAGAGGGGTGGAGAGAGACAGAGAGAAGGAGTGGAGTTGAAGAGTGGGCACACATTCCACACATATGCACTGCAGCCTGGGACTAGTCGGCTGCTAAGCAGAACAGGCAGCTGTGACAAAAACACCTGGCAGGCCAGAGAAATGTCCTCAGCGGGCTGCATGTGGCCTGTGGGCCGTAGTTTGAGGACCCCTGCTTTAAAATTCTTGTCAGATAATTTCAATAACTGATTCATTTTTATGTTGATATCAGTTGATTGCCTTTAATAATTGAAGTTGTGACTTTCCTTTTTTCTTGACATGGTAAGTTATATTTTCATTGTATCCTGGAATTATTTTCTTTTGTTAATAGATTGTTGCAACACAGGAAGGAGCTGCAACATGGTGAACAGAGAATTCGCCAAGGGGACATTCCTGACCACCTGGAGTCAGAGGCCAAGGGAGTAATGCGCTGATGGTGCTGAGAAATCAACCCACAGAGTTTTGTGAAAAAGTCTGCTGAGACTCAGAGACATGGTCACCATATCAGCCTGCAGTGAGGCAGATATGTGCCACACTAAAACAAATTCTCAAGAGGTTTTATTAAAATTTTAGGGAGCCTGTTTCCAGAATGAAGAAGTGAAGAGGTAATAGTCTCATGACTCAATCATGTGGGTGGTCTTTTGATTATGAAAAAGGTAATCAGAGTGGAGGCACTAAATCATAGAGCAAGTCTCAAGGACAGAAATAAGTAGGTAACAAACAAAGTTGGGGATGGGAGAAGTTGGGGATGGGATAAGAATTGTGTTACAGCTTTCAGGATAGATTGTCTTGGCTCAAGGTAATTTTCTTTTTCTGAAATTCCAGTTTATTTTCCATCTTGTGGACAGATCCAGTAAGTGTGATCAATTTTTCTGCATGTGTAATAATTTATCAAAATAAGTTTTCCCACAAGACTCTTTTCTATCAACTCTGAAAATCCTGGTCTGGCAACATACCCAAATAAAGTTCTCGAAAATCACCTCTAAAAATTTGGAAGAAAATATGGCAAAATATGTCTTTCCTGTAACATTTACTGCACTACAAATGGCTAAAGAGCAATGTATATTTTAAAAGGTGACTAGTACAATAGTTTAGTTCAGGAAATTAGTGTTTTAGTGTATTTTGCTCCAGTTTTAGCCAATATGCTACATTTTTCCTTTTTCTTTGTTTGAGGGAGGGTTGGGTGAACTCACAAAGTGGACTTGAGGGTTTCCACTGCATGAAAAGATATTACTCTGCAAGCAAAATAGTGTAGGCTGCCTTTTTTCTTAATATCTCGACAAGATTCTGTGCTAAACCTAAACAAAGTGGCTACTTGATAAAATAAAAAATGTAAATAGGACCCATAATCACTTTGTGTTGAAATATAGTGCAGGTGGACATTCCAGAAGACTCACATGGGAATGGCCCTGGACCTCATCCCTCCACTGCTCAGTATGCCTAAGGTAGCAATGGGTGTGAGAATGTTCACCCACATAGACATAAAACAAGTTTGAGGCCATCTGAGTAAAATTCAGCAGCTTATTGGAGACAGGATATTAGTAGAATTAAAAGAGGATTAAAAAATTACTCTTGAGTAATTTTTAATCTTCTTATCATTCTACTCAAGGGTAATTTTTAATTATCAGTAGAATTACTGATAAAATTACAGTAAAAATTACTCAAGGGTAATTTTTAATCCTCTTATAATTCTCCTGATAGCCTGTCTCCACTAAGCTGGTGAATTTTACTCAGATGTCCTCAAACTTGTTTTGTGTATGTGGGTGAATATTCCAACACCCCTCGCCACTGTAGGCATACTGAGCAGTGGACAGATGAGACCCAGGGCCATTTCCATATGAGTCCTCTGGAATGTCCACCTGCAATGTATTTCTACACAAAGTGACTCTGGGTCCTATTTACAGTTTTTATTTTATCAAGCAGTCACTTTGTTTAGGTTTAGCACACAGTCTTACTTGGCTATTTTTATGAGCCATGGTATTAATGGAAGTCTAATTTTCAGTGCTTTCTGATCTGCTTGGTTTATGTTAACCATTGGTCTCAGCTAGTGCTGCTTAAAGGGGTAGGTGGGTCTCTCTAGGCAGAGATGTCTGGTGCTTCTAAGAGGGGGAATAGAATTTCTAGCCTATGAAGATGAAGGATTTCTACCCAGGTTCTTGTTGTGGTGAGATCCTTTTATCAGTATGTAGCAAGAAAATGGGGCCTGATAGAGAGAAAGGAACACCCAAACACCCATGTTTAAAAGAGGAAAACAGTCAGCAGAGCTGTGGCAGACTAAAGTCTAAACATGTCCAAGCTCCCTGATCAGCTTGCTCCCTGTCCTTTTATTGGAATCACAAGTAGACAGACAAAGGATTTACCATATTTCCCCTCATTGGAGGTATCGAAGAATGTGTGGGGTTTACAAAAGCAGAAGCAAGCATTAGTTTCAAGGACCTATGAAGCTAAGTTTTTACAAATTCTTAAGAGCTGAGTTATCATGGTTACCATGGGGAGGACTTGGCAAGAATGTCCTTGGGCTTCTGTGAGAAGCCTTTTGTTCTTTCAGACTTTACTTTCTCCAAGTATCCTCCCTCAGTAGCACCCAGCCACTCAGTGTCTCTTTGCAGTTGTGAGGACTCTCAGTTCTTGAAAGGAAGGTTAGCACTCTCCCTGGCCATTTATTTTCACCGGAGAGATCAGTATCCCTTATGTGTGGTGCTGGTCTAGCAGGATTATAGGCAGGACTCTAATGTGATCTAGAGGAGAAATTAACCTATCTATACCACCTTCTGTGGTTGCTTTGGAGAGGAGTGGCAGAAGATGTCATGTATCAATTACTTCTAATGAATGGTATGATATAAGGCATCCTGCCACAATGCTTTTTGAGTAATCTAGGGAGATCCTAACAAGTTCAATTTTGCTGAATTCTCCTTTGTTTATCTCTTACAGTTATACTCAATGAGGAAAACTGAGCCTATACCCTCTTGTCTGGATAGGAAGTCCTATTAGTATATCCCTCCTATACCTATTTGTATGAGAATGGCATTTTTGATGGTGGCTAGAATGTGGGAATTACTTAGACTGAAGACAAGTGCAATATTTTGTGATCTTTCTAATATATAATAGCTTTAAAAGAAGAAATAGGTGTGGGTCCAGTTTCAGTCTTCTACAGATGGCTAGCCAGTTCTCCCAGAATCATTTGTTAAATAGGGAACCTTTTCTCTAATGTGTGTTTTGGTTAAACTTAGGAAAGATCAAATGACATTATGTGGCTGGATTGATCTCTTGATTCTCTATTCTATTCCATAGATCTACATTTCTATTTTTGTGTCAGTAATATGCTATTTTCATCACTATAGATTTGTAGTATAACCTGAAGTCCAGTAACGTGATGCTTCCAGATTTGTTTTCATTTATAAGAATTGTACTGACTATTCTAGTTTTTTCTGATTCCATGTAAAATGAAGGGCTCTTTTTTCAAGTTCTTCAACATATGACATTAATGCTTTGATGTGGATTGCATTAAATCTGTAGATCACAATGTGTAGAATGGACATTTTAGCAATGTTGATTCTCACCAACCATGAGCACAGTATGCTGTTCAAATTAATCCAATCTTCTGCTATTTCTTTTCTCAGGCTTTCATAGCTCTCTTTATAGAGTTTTTTTACATCCTTTGTTAGATATATTCAAGCTATTTCATCATCTTTGGCACTACTGTAAAAGAAACAGGGTTTTTGACTATATTCTCGGCCTGACTATTGTAGCCTATATATATGCTACTGATTTGTAGGTATTGATTTTGTATCCTGAGACATTGCCATATTCCCTGCTCACTTCTACAAGCTTTGAAGATGAGTCCCTGGGGTTTGCTATGCACAAGACCATGTCCTTAACAAAGAGCAAGAGTTTGAGAACTTGGTCCCATACCTCTCACCACTAACAAATATTGATTCTCACTAGATAAAAGATTTACATTTAAGACATGTAAATATAAAAAATATTAGGAAAACACTTGAAGATATTGGCCTGGGAAAATATTTTATATGGAAGACCTCCCGGCAATTGCACAAACACCAAAAATAAATAACTGTGACATGATCAAGCTAAAAACCTTCTGCACAGCCAAGGGCACTACAACTAAAGCAAACAGACAGCCTTCACAATGGGAGATTTTTTCATGATATGTCCAACAAAGTTCTGATAACTAGAATCTACAGAGAATTCAAATTAATTGATAAGAAAAGAACAAACAACCCAATTTCTGTGAGGGCAAGAGTACTGAACAGAAACTACTCTGACAATAACAGATATACAGCCAACAAACATATGAAAAATGATCATCATCTTTATCAGAGAAATGCAAATCAAAACCACTTTGAGGTGTCAACTTACTCCAGTAAGATTAGCCCACATCACAAAGTCTCAAAACTGCATATGCTGGCATGTATGTGAAAGGAAGGGATGACTTTTACACTGCTTCTGGGATTACAAACTAATACAACCTTTATGGAAAGAAGTACGGAGAATCATCCAAGAACTAAAAGTTGACATTCTATTTGATCCTGCAATTCTATTACTAGGTATGCAATGCCTAGTTAGCCAGAAGAACAAAAATCATTTTAACCACAAGACGTTTGCACTAGAATGTTTATTGCAGCCCAATTTATAATTGCCAAGATGTGGAAGCAATCCAAATGCCCATAAATTCATGAATGGATTAACAAATTGTGGTATATGTATACCATGGAATACTATTCAGCCATAAAAAGAGATAGAGACTTTACATCTTTCATGTTTACCTGGATGGAGTTGGAGCACATTTGTGTTAATAAAGTATCTCAAGAATGGGAAAAAAATGTATCCAATGTCCTCAATACTATTATGAAACCAATATATAAACACTCACACACTCATATGAATGACAAAACACAAACAAAGTCTACCAAGGGAGAGGGGTGAGGAACAACAGGGGAGTGGAATGAGGGAAGGAGATTGGTGAGAGAAGGGAGGGCATTTGGTGGGGTCTCACTAATGTGCACAATGCAAGATTTTATTTCAAAATCACTGAGTAAATTTTAAATGTTGTTAAATCTATCAATAGAACATAAATGTCTTAACACAATAATTAAGTAAATTAGGTGAAAGGTATGTAGATTCGTTTGATGTAAGCACTCCAAATTGTATAAAAAATCAACACATTGTACCCTACAAATACATAAATGTATTCATGATCTATGTGTATATGACTTCATAAAAGGGAAAAATACCACAAAACACAAGTAAGTGAGATGATGGCTATGTTAATCAGTTTTTTAAGCATTCCACATTGTATATTAAATCATCACATTATACCCACAAATGTACACAGCTGTGATTTTAATTAAAAATTACTTTTAAAAATCAAGTAAAAATCAGTTTTCTGAGAAAAAAAGAGTATATATATCAAAATCTGGTGGCCATCTCACTTCAAAAATTGACCATTATTTTGGCCTGAACCCCCCTCCCCAAAAAGTTTAAAAATAAGTCCTTCATCTTTTTTCCTACTTTCTACACTTTACTCCTCATTTTTAACTTCCAAATTTACTGTTTGTGAACAAATGTAGTGGCTGAAATCCTCCACCTTCATTTTCTCTGTACCTGTTCTACTAGCCTTCAGGTTTGTTGACTGCTAAGCCTGCTGAAAACCACAAAATAGTTTTATACTAACTCCTGGCCAAGAATACGAGCAACTATGCAAGATAAGGCCAGACTACTGGGAGTTTTGGCTCCAGGGTGTGGTTGGAGTAACTAAAGAATTAAAAGGGGTAAGCATATTGGAGTCACACCTTTCTTAGATATTACTAGAAGCTTACCCCATCTCAGGGGCCATCAAAAAGATGAGTAAAGAAGAATTATGACTGCATAATTATGTATTTTTGAACTCCAAACCCATGACCAGAGCATCTAAAGGAAATCAAGATTTGTTGTTATCTAAGAAAGATGTGAGTTTGATCAAAAGAAAAATAAGGCAAGAGAAAAACTTTTTGCAAGTCTTTGGCAATAGGCTAGCATTTGTATGTATGGAAGATATGTTCTCTTCTAAAAGCAGTAGAAGAGATGGGGCAGTAGAGAAGAACTACAGAGCCTCTTGTCTCTAATTTGTGTCTCACTTCTTAAAACAGCTATATACCCTTTGTTCATGCACTGTTCACACTTTTCCGTATCCTATGCAACACTCAGAATTTTTTTTCTTTTTTCTTTATTAAATCATAACTGTGTACATTAAAGCATTTATGGAGTACAGTGTACTGATTTTATATACAATGTGAAATGCTTACATCGAACTGATTAACACATCCATCACCTAGGTTACTTATTTGTTGTGGTAAGACAATTATACCTTTTTCTTAATAGTTTTGAAATGTACCATTGTATTATTCACATTAGGCGAGGTCCCCTCAAATACCATCCCTCCTCCCAGCCTTCCCCCTCCACTCCCCCTCCTTCCACTTCCTTCCTACTTTCTGGACTATAGTTAGGTTTTTCCATGTGTATGAATATGTAGGTGATTCTATCTTGATTTCACAGTGGTATTGAGTACATTGGATACATTTTTTTTTTTTTTTTGTAGAGACAGAGTCTCACTTTATCACCCTTGGTAGAGTGCCATGGCATTACACAGCTCACAGCAACCTCCAACTCCTGGGCTTAGGTGATTCTCTTGCCTCAGCCTCCCGAGTAGCCGGGACTACAGGTGCCCGCCACAATGCCTGGCTATTTTTCTGTTTGGCAATTCAGCCGAGGCTGGGTTTGAACCCACCACCTTTGGTATATGGGGCAGGCACCCTACTCAATGAGCCACAGGTGCCACCCTTTTTTTTTTTCCCATTCTTGAGATACTTTACTCAGAGGAATATGCGCTAGCTCCATGCAAGTAAATATGAAAGATGTGAAGTCTCCATCATTTTTACGGCTGTGTAGTACTTTATGGTGTACTTATACCACAATTTGTTAATCCATTCATGGATAGATGGGCACTTGGGCTGTTCCCATGTCTTGGCAATGCAAGAATATATCTTCTTTTCTATTAGGAGGAAATGTTCTGTAAATGTCTGTTAAGTCCATTTGTTTTAGGGTCATGTTTAGGTCCAATACTTCTTTGCTTAGTTTCTGAATCAGGATATGTCTACTTGTGTTAGGGGTGTTGAAATCTTCACCTGTTATGTGGATGGAAGATATAAAACTGTTGAGATTATTTAGCTTTCATTTTATGCATCTAGGAGCATTCAGGTTGGGTGTATAAATGTTGACTGAAATTTCTTCATTTTGTATGTTTCCTTTGACCAGTACATACCATCCATCCTTGTCTGTCCTTATTTTTATTGATTAAATCCAATTGTATGTGCAAATAAAATTGCAGTTTCTGCTTTTTCTGAATTCCATTTGCCTGGAATATTGTTTTTCATTCCATTACCATTAGTCTTATATTTTATCCTTAGAGGTTAGGTGTGTTTCTTGGATATAACATACATTGGGTTTGAGCTTTTTTATCCAGTTGGCCAGCCTGTTCTGGAAACCATATTTAAGTGAGGAATTATAGGTCTCTCAGAGAAAACTCATGCTGTTATATCCAGTAGTATTCCCAGGGTTTTTTATTCAATTAGAATTATTTGGATTCCTGAAATCTGAATAATTTCCATAGTGATTCCTGAAATATTTCCACCTTACTGAGTTCAGCACCTGCAACATAGTAATTTCTTATTATGTATTTATTGAAATGATGAATTAATCAATTACTGAATTTCATATGCTATAAATTCTATTATCTAAGTTTTAAGAAATAACTTTTGAGTCCCAGGACATTCTAATATTAGTGAGGAAGTAGAAATGTAGAACACATTATTCTTAGTAAAGGATCACAAGAATGGAGAAACAATAATCCTATGTACTCAATTCTGATATGAGGACAATTAAGGTCCTAGTACATAGTGAAGGGGGGGAATGGGTAAAGCTCAGAAAGGAAAGGAGGGAGGGAGTGGGGAAACAAAGGATGTGGTACACCTTTTGCAGGCAGGACACAATTATAAGAGGATCTTTATCTAACAAAAGCAATCAATGTAATCTGGTTCTGTGTACACTCAATGAATCCCCAAGAATGAAAAAGAGAGAGAAATAGTTTTTGGTGTAAAGAAAGAAAATTGAAAGAAAAATCTCTAGGCTTCTGCTCTGACTTTACATCTACTAATTAGGTATATAATCTTAGACAAGTTTCTGCATCATATGGGTCGTCATTAATGTGGTCTGTTCACTGAGGCTAAAAATTCTAAGAAACTACTTGAAATAATATCATCTTACTGTTGTTGGTTGCACAGGTACTATTAACCTATTTTTACAGGTAGGACAATTTTCAGGCCAGTTTATGGGCAGAAAAGTGTCTGTAAATACCTCATAGGTAGCTTTGAACATCCTGTTTCAAGATCTGGAAGTTCACACAGTTATTATTAAGCATCAGAATTAGACTAAGTATCTGAAATATAAAGGCTGGTGTGTTGGTCTGTTTGTGTGGCTATAAAAGAATATCTGAGGTGGTATAATTTATAAGCAAAATACATTTATTTGGCTTATTGTTCTGTAGGCTATACGAGAAGTATGGAATTGGCATTTGTCTCTTGTGAGGGCTCCATTATGGCAGAAAACAAAAAGGGGCAGCATCACATCGCAAGAAGAAAGAAGTAACAGAGAAGTAAATGCAAAGCTCTTTTCAAACATAATGGCACTAAGACATTTCTGAGAGATCTTCCCCCATGTTTCAAATATCTCCCCCCAATTCCCCTCTCTAACCTTGAAGATCACATTTCTTTTTATTTTATTTTTATTTATTTTTAAAGATCACATTTCAACATGAGATATGGAGGGGACAAATATTGAAACTGTATTACTCAGATTCAGATAGGCCTGGTGATAGAAAATTTAGAAATGTCTGGAGAACATAGAAAATGCTAGATAGTGTCCAAAGTTGACAAATCCCAGGAACCTAGTGAATTCTTTATGTATTCTATATATAACTCTTTTTATCATATATATGTTTTTAAAATAATTTTTAAAGATACAGGATTCTTGGCTTTATTAGTCTGCTAAAGTTGCCACAGACCACATAGCTTACACTACAGAAATATATCTTTTCACAGTTCTGAAGACTGGAAGTCCAAGATCAAGGAGCCAGTAGCAGGTTTGTTTTTCGTGTGGCCTCTGTTCTTGGTTTACAGAGAGCCATGTTCTTGTTCTGCTGCAGTATGGACTTTTCTTTGCCTGGTGCCCCTTCTTCCTTTTATAATGACATCAGTACATTGGATTAGGGCCCCCTATGACCTCAGTAAAGTTTATTTATTTATTTTTTCCTCATATTTGGATTTTACTCCAGAATAAAATTGTATACCAGGAGGAATAAAGAAACTGTATTTCCTTTAAGCAATCATTCATAAAATTCTTTTAGCAATAATTGTTTTAAATTAATTAATTAAACTATTAATTTATTTTTAGTTTCCAATTAATATGAGGTACAAACAGTTAAGTTGCATTCTTTGTATTTGTTATGTCAATTCTCAGTTGTAGTTGAGCCTTTGACACAGGCAAAATGCCATATACCCTTGCATTGTGCACATTAGGTAAGAGCACACCAATGCCCCTCCATCCATTCCTATCACCCTCCCATTCTCCACCTCCCCCACACATGAATTTAATTGTTTTTTTTCTTGTGTGGGTGTTTGGTTGTTCGTCTACTAGTTTCATGTTAGTATTGAGTGAATTGAACATTGACTTTTCCATTCTTGTGATACTTTACTAAGGATAATGATCTTCAACTCCATCCAAGTTAATACAAAAGATGTGATGTCTCCGTCTTTTATCATTGAATAGTATTTCATGGTATACACATACCACAATTTGTTAATCCATTCACGGGTTGATGACCACTTGGGTTGATTCCACATCTTGGCGATTGTGAATTGAGTTGCCATTAACATTCTAGTGCAAATCTCCTCATGGTAAAATGATTTTTTACTTCTGGATAGGTACCTAGGAATGAAATTGGAGATCAAATGGAAGGTTTACCTTTTGCTCTTTGAGCATTCTCCATACTCCTTTAAATAGAGGCTGTATCAGTGTGCAATCCTAACAGCAGTGTAAAAGTTTTCCCTTCTCTCAACATTCATGACAGCATCTGCATCTTAGAGACGTGATGAGCATTCTTTTCACTGAGGTTTGGTGATATCTAGGGGTGGTTTTGGTTTGTGTTTCTCTGATGATTAAGGACACTGAGCATTTTTTTCATGTGTTTGTTGGCCATTCATCTGTCTTCTTGGGAGAAGGTTCTATTCATGTCTCTTGCCCAGGGATGAATGGGATTGTGAATTATTTTATTTTTGATTAATTTGAGTTTTCTGTAGATCCTAGTTATCAACCCTTTGTCAGATTCATAGCATGTAAGTATACTTTACCATTCTGAAGGCTGTGTGTGTATTTTAGTTGTTATACTCTTAGCTGTGCAGAATCAATTTAGTTTGAGGAAGTCCTATTCATTTATTTTGTGTGTTGCTACACTTGCCAAGGGGATTTTGATCATAAAATCTTTCCCCAGACCTATATCATTAAGAGTATTTCCAACGGATTCTTCTGTAATTTTTATTGTTTACTCTCTTAAATTTAAATATTTATCCAGCAAAAGTCTATTTTTTAAGTGCTGAGAGATTCAGGCCCAGTTTCAGTCTAAGTTACAGTTCGTCCAGCACCATTTATTAAACAGGGATTCTTTTCCCAAGTGTGTGCTTTTGTTTGGTTTATTGAAGATAAGATGGTGATATGGGGCTGGGGTCATCTGTAGGTTCTCTATTCTATTAGACAGATCTATATCTCCATCTTTTGTGCCAGTACCATGCTGTTTTGAGAACTATAGACTTGTAGTATATTCTGAAATATGGTAACATGATTCCTCCACATTTCTTTCCTTTATCTCTTAGAATAATTTTGGCTATTCATGTTTTGTTTTCTGATTCCAAATGAAACAAAATACTATCATTTCATGTTCTTTAAAGTATGATAATGGTGCTTTAATGGGTATTGAATTAAATCTGTAGTTCAATTTGGGTAGTTTGGACATTTTAACAATGTTGATTCTTCCCAGCCATTAGTCTGGTATACTTTTCCATTTGTTAATGTCTTCTGCTATTTCATTTCTCAAAGTTTCATAGTTTTCTCTGTAGAAATCCTTCACGTTTTTTGTTAAGTATATTCCCAGGTTTTTCTTATTTTATTTATTTTTTTTGTTGTTGTTGTTGAAGTGACTTTGATGGATATGTCTTTGATTTGATTCTCTGCTTGACTAATTATTTTTGGCATTTATGGAGGCTACTAATTTGTGGACATTGATTCTCTCTACCAAGATACTACTGTATTTCTCCATTACTTCCAGTAAACTCATGGGGCTTTCTAAGTATAAGATCATATTATTAGCAAAGAGCATGAGATTACCCTCCTCTGTTCCCAGTGGAATGCCACTGATATCTTTCTTTTGCTTTTTTGCATTGGCTAGAACTTCCAACACTGTGTTGAATAATAGTGGTGATAGTGCACATCCTTTTCTGCTTCCAGTTGTAAATGGAAATGCTTTCAGTTTTACTTCATTCTGGATGATGTTTACTGTATATGTTTTTGTAGATGGCTTCTATGAGTTTAGGAAATGTCTCATCTATGCCTATTTTCTTGTGTATTCTTGTCAGAAAAGGATGCTGAATTCTGTTCAATGGTTTTTCTGCTAATATTAAGAGGATCATAAAGCGTTTGGTTTTGCTTCTGTTTTTTGTGGTGAATTATATTTATGGATTCACGTATCTTGAACAAACTTTGCATCCCCAGTGTAAAGTCCACCTGATTGTGATGTGCATTTTTTTTTATGTGTAACTGTATTCTGTATTCTGTTTTCTAGGCTTTTATTGAATATTTTGTGTTTATGTTCATTAAGGGTATTGGTCTGTACTTTTCTTTTTC
>CAUYRH010159249.1:0-17219 GCA_963574655.1 Perodicticus potto | reverse complement strand
GTTTGGGGAGGGACATACTAACTAAAACAGGAACTTTTCACTCCTGGAGATCTAGTCATGATCAAAACTCTTCCCTCTAATTCACCTTCCCTAACCCCAACTTGGGAAGTCCCCTTTCCTGTTATCTTGTCTTCTTCTACTCTTAAAGTTATAGGAGTCGATTCCTGCATACATCATTCACGAGTAAAGTCCTGGAACCCTCCATCGTCTATGGAGGCAGGCAATGAAGACAGCCAACTACAGACCACCTACACTTGTGAGCCAAAAGAAAGTTTGAAGTTATTATTTAGGAAACAGCAAGAAAAATCCTAACATGGTTTTCTTTTAGCATCATTGAATAAGTGCTTCTGCCCTGACACTGTTCTACCTTTGCCTATTACTGATTACACTAATCAGATTTATGTTTTCCAGAAATGTCATCAAGCCACACGCAATAAAGATGGCTCCAGTCCATGAACCCCTGTATCACTCTCCCTCTGGAGAAACCCTAACTGCCCCCTTCTATCATGGCCCGATTCAGCAGGAAGCAGTTAGATCGAGTCTTCACCCCTTTTCCCTAACAGAAGTTAGGGTTTCTACTTGGAGAGGGAGAATTGATGCAGGACATTTGGTGCCCTAGCCAGCTCAGTGGAGCTGGCGGACCTGCCGCCTCCTCCTTGGCGGTGTTGGTGCTGCAGCAGCCAGCTGAAGAGCCAGAGGGCTGGATGACAGGCAAGGAGAGGGACCTCCAACGCCCACCAGAGGCTCCAATAGCCAAAAAGCCTGGACAACTGCTGAGGAGACACCTGTGCCTTGGTGTCTCCTTCACTTTACACTTGGGACTAAATTTGGAACCCCCATTTCCTATGCCTAGGTCAATTTCTTGTGAATTTCCTAGATCTCAATTTCATGAATGGACTGTATCCATTCATTGATACACTCATTCACCCTTGCCCCCGGCAGAAGGGACTGTATTCATTCATTTCCTGGCCAGGGAACCCATACACTTATATATACCCTGAGGCTAAAGGCCTAAAGGAGGAGAAGGGGAAAGACCGGGAGAGGAACGGAGGGAGCTTCTCTCTCTCCCCACTAGAATTCTCTCTACCAGGAGCTTTAGTGTTTTCTGTATTCTTTTTTGTAAATAAATTTTGTCTTACCACTGGGGGGTTGGGGGGGAATAATGTAATGAAGAATAATAAAATACATGTATTTAAAAAAATTTAAAAAATTAAAAAAATTAAAAAGAAAAAAAAATGACCAGTGAAGAACTTCCAGGCACACCAGACCAAAGTTCATTTATGACATCAAGGTTGTCATAGAGTTATGCTGATCTAACTTGTCCTTTCAACAAGACTGGAAGATTCAAGGACAAGACTGAAGTCATATCAGAGTGACAGAGTAATCTCTGCATCCCTCCCTACAACGTAAACTTCTTGACAAGATGTTTTTGCCATCCTTTGGCTCATAATTGGCACTGATGATTTTCCCTGTGACAACCTAAATATGGTGATGGCCTGTTTTTAATGATTTCACGTGATTGCCCAAACAGGCCAAGTTTTTCCAATCAAAAAACTCAAGAGAAATGAGTTTGCAAAATTTTATTGAGATGTTGGGGAGAAACAGCCAACATATACATTCCTCATTTCGTCGTGACTGGCATTTTGTCCACACCCCATAGGCTCTCCTCTGGCTTTGGTCTGTTGCGTTCTCCTTGGCAGTCCCCCTTCTGTTCTCTCGCTGCTGCCTGGTGCTGTCTGAGGTCCACCAGGGCAGAGGCCACTGGTGGGTCACAAGTGGGAGCGGTAATTGCGATTGGCTGTGGGAAGACAGGTTCGCAACAGGGTCGCGCGTTAGAAAACACCTCTCCATAAATAGCCTGGCCCCGGGCTGCACTTAGTCCCTGGCAAGAATCTCAGGCTGAGATTTCGGGGTTGTAGGAGGGCTGCCTCCCGGAGGTGCGTGCCTGGGGCAATGTGCCCCTGTTTGCTCACTACCTCATCCCCCACTCACCATCATCGCCCCTTTTCCTACTTTTCAGGCTGCCCTTCCGGTATTTTCTCTTGCTGCCACCTCTCTTGACTCCCTTGTGAGGAGATCGGTTCTTGCCCCTCCTCATGCCATGACTCTTAAATTTGCGGCTGGTCGTCATTGTAATTTCTGCCAAAATGAGGGGCTTTGCAGGGCCCGGAGGCCAGGAGTCAGGGTATTTAAGGCCTTGGCCATTGTGAGGGTGAAGGGTGTGGTCCAACAAGTGGGTGGGGCCCTATTGTGCTGTCACCGGCCTTTGCAGCACCTTGGTCATATATGTGAAATAGCCCTTCAAGGCAGCTCAAGGCCTGCATTTGAGTTTGAAGTCCTTTTACGTGAAGTGAGGCTTTCCAGACAGGTGCTCTGGACCAACTAATATCTCATCCCTGTGCCAGGGCTTGAGGGAGTCCACGAAACCAGCAAAGTTTGTCTCCTGCCTGTGGGAAATTTGATCATCAAGTGTGTGTGTGCATGAGTGTTCAGTCTCCCATAGCATCCAGAGCTGACAATACTTTTCTATAAGGACTTGACCCTAGGACATCTAATTCAGTATGATCACAACAGAAATACTAATTCTCTTTCATCTAACTCAGGGTTTCTCGATTTCAGACTCCTTCAATGCCCACCATGGACTGGGCAACTTTCAGTGGGTTCTGTGCCTCCTAGGAGGTTGGCAGCACCCCTGGCTTCTAAGTCTTAGATGCCCCCACAGCTGTGACAACCCAAAATATTTCTAGACTTTGCTACCTGTCCCTTTGTTACTCTGGGGGTGGGGGTGGGGGCAAAATCACACTGACTGAGAACCATTGACCTAGCCGTTTTTAAAAATTCAGTCACAGATATTGATCACAGTTTGTGACATGTACTTGGGTGGTGAATAGCAGTGGATAATAACAGATATAGGTAGTGTGCTTGTGGAACATTCTGTCCAGCAAGGGACAAAGCTGTTAATCAGGTGGCTACTACCCCACACATCAATGAATATGTACTTGGAGGTTCATTTTGGCTTGAGGGAGGCAGAGGAAGCCTCCCAACATTGAGGCAGGATAAGATTAAAGAGAGAAGCAGATTAAAGCACACTGACATACCTTGGGAAGCCTTAAAAAGTGTCAAGGGAACAGTACCATTAGATCAGTGGGTTTGGGGTGGGCAATGGCTTGATTGGGAGGGTTGTGTGACTAACAGTGGCTCAGTAGAAAGATTTGATAATAGCTTAGACCTGGGCCAGGGAAGGTGTTGGCTGAGATAGAGAGACTTGGGAACTGATTTGGGGACAGAGCAGACAGTGTTAAGGGTGTGCTCCTGCTTTTCTGTGTAAAGCATCTATGTAGGTGCTGTTAGCACTCATGGGGACAGAGCAGTCATGGGGATTTTGGTGATCATGCATTGAGTATATGGTCTGAAGAGCATTTGAAGTTTCCAAGTAGAGGAACTAAATGACGTTGAACATCTCGGTCTGGAGGTCTTGTCATCCCACCTTTGCTTCCTCCTTATTTATACCTCATATGGGATGCTTTGAAACACATTTAAGCAGAACTTGACAGCTATTTCCTCTCTTTGTCCCTCCTTCTTGCTCCAGTGCCATTACCCTCATTCCAGAACTGAGCACCTTGCATGCAGGAGGTTGTTAGCAAAGGCTGGTTGACTGGAAGAGGGAATGTCATGTAAGCCCCACTCCCTCTATTTCTGATGTGTGTAGATAAGATGACAAATCATGTTTTGAAACCTAGGTTCCTTCAGTGGCCACCAGAAATGACAATTTTTATTTTTCTGTTTCCTGGCAGGTCTCTGTGAAGACAAAGGTGGGGCTCTGGCCAACAGGCTGCTGACTTGCCTCTGTGTGTCAGAACCCCTCTATTCACTCCAGCCCAGCTCTTCCTCCTATGACAAAGTCCTGCCACAGCAGGGACGTCTGTGAACACAGGAATTGAGAACATGGGCCCAGCCCTCTATATTCCCTGGGTGTTAAACAGTCCTCCACAGGATGGATGCCCAAATATATTTGTGGAATAATTTGCTTAATAAATAAAAATTCCTTTTATTGTTTGAATATCCTTTTCTTCCCCATTTTGTTCCACATCTTTGAGGGAGACTTCCTCAACTTATCAAATTTTCATTGTCCATTGAAATTTCCTCAAAGTCCGTGGTCCCTGTACCCTTGGTTGTCTTCAAGCAACCCTAATTGTGTGAAACCCTGTCTTGCGTCTGAATTGCCACGTCCTGTGTGTTAGGTTGGTGTAACCAGGATGTGTTTGGGGCTTTAGCTCCTTTATTTCATACATAAGCAGGTTGACCCAGGTGATCTTTGAGATGACCTGACTTTGGGGTCATCTTGCAGTTAGGACCATATCTTTTATTTCTACTGCTTTTCCCGTGGGGACTAGCATCGTCTCCAGTAGGTGGTCGGTAGATATTGGTTCAGTCTAGCTGCTTTGGTGTGTCATGAGGACAGGCAGTCCAACGCTCTCAGAGTCACTTTGAACAAGTGGGAGCTCTTCTAGGTGGGGCAAGGAGAAGAGGACGCTCCCTCCAGAGCAGGCCCTCTGGGCTCTGTGCTGCCCTTCCGTGTCTGACTCTGCAGCGAAAACTTTGACAGGGGAACTGGCCCCTTTGGTTTAAGAGGCATTTTCTGGATGGTCCTAAGACTGGATACTATTTCTTTCTTGACTCTTTCCCACCCCCCAAAGACCTGTTCTGCCAAGGAGAAACTGAGATCACAGGGAAGAAGGGAGCCAGACTTGAGAAGTGATGAAGAAACAAACAACAAAGCTCCCTCTGCGTAGGGTTGAGGGAGCAGCTCTGGCTCCAGACACCTGTGCTGAGAAACTGGAGCAGCAGAAAACCCAGTAGTGGCAGCAGCAGCCGTGGGGGGTTCACAGGCCAGTCACAGTGGGGCTGGCGGGGGGTGTTTGTGTTGGCGCGTGTATCAGACCTCCTGGAGTGAGGACAGAGCAGGGTAGAGCACTGGCCATGCTGCCTGTCTCTGTTTCTCTTTCCACTTCTGCCTCAGCATTGCCTGAGGCAAGAGCAATTTAGATAGAGCAGTGAGCTCATTGCTGACCTTGTCATGGCCCAGAGTGAGCTCTTCCTTGGGAACAGTTAACCCAGTCTGCTGGCTGCCTGTATCCTCCCTCTTTATTCCTGCTATCTGTGCACAGAGAGGACACATGAGCTACTTCAAGTAACTCAGCATGGCAGCATCAGGGACAGCCCAACAGACCTTACATTTTAGCTTCCGCAGTGGGACCCAGCTTTTGTTCCTCCCGATGGAAAACAATAATGGCACATGGAGAGAGAGAACTAAATTCTTGGCCTTCTTCAAAAAGGAGCTATCAGGCCTCTTTCTCCTGGAGCTGAGTATTTTTTGTCCTGCCTGGGGACAGGCAGATGGACAGATGGTGTCTTTACCTCCTAGAAGACGGCCAAGGCAGCAGCACAGGGAAGGCTGTGTGGGCCTGTCTCTCGCTGGCCCCAGTCCTCGATTCGGAAGGGCAGGCGTAGGGTGTTACTGTTTTGGAAGAGTCTCTAGTTGGATTCCATGTCCTCTCTTCAATTCAAACTCACTCCATTAATTTTCCTGGGAAGTCCGAGACTTGGGGCTTACTAAGAGGGAACATGGGAAGATGCTGGCAGTTCTTACACGTGTCAATGACTCAGTTTGAACCCCTCTCTGACATCTAAGTCTCTCCAGATGTTGGCCTCGGCTGGGAAGTGGGGACCTTCCCCCGTGCACAGCCTGTCTTTTTTCTACTGTTGTGGCTGCTATTGTCCAAACAGGCCTGGGGGCTCAGAGGCAGCCTGGAGGAGGTGCCTCACCAAAACATGGAGCTCTCTGAGCTCAGAACACAGCTGGTGTCTTTATTAGGGAACGAAGAGAGACCAGAGATCAAGGTCAAAAGGTGGCTTTCAGAGAAAAGGGGAGGAAGGACATCAACCCCACTTACCTCTTCCCACCCAGTTCTGGGAAATATAGGAAGCATTTTAGCTCTGAGGAACCTTGGGGCCATATATGGCCTTCTGGGTCCTTGAGTGTGGTCTTTCGACTGTATCCAAATTTGAGAGAACAAATCTGTTTAAGAAAGGGATTTTCTCTGTGAAGTTTGGATTTGGTTGGGGGGGACGCACTTGGGGGTCTGGATGGTCACATGTAGCCTTGAGGCTGTAGGCTCCCCACTCCACTCCTAGCTGGGGTCTGCCTGAAGATTTGTTGGTGTTTGTTCCCACTTTCCTGCCAGGCTTCTTTCTCTCCCACCCTTTCTATGGAATTTCCAAATTCCTAAAACAATTCCTGTTTTTTCAAGAACAGAGCAGTTGGGGTGCTTAAAGGTGGGGACTCATCACAAAAGCAGTGGTTGTGGAGGGAGTCTCAGGGGTACCTGTCCTGCTCTTCTGGGTGCCAAGAGGCCTGGCTAAGAGGCTTCCCAAGGCACAGAAGACTGAGGAAGGGACACAGGCTGCTGACCTCTGCACCACAGTGCCTTCCTTCCTTAGAAAGATATCTGGCCTTGACTTTCCATCTAGAGAAGGGATCTAGTGTTGAAGGTTGAGGGAGAACCCAGAGAAAGGAGTCAGTTACTCCTCGAGGCAGAGTGAGAATTTGGGAGTCCTCTGGACAAACTTGAAGTTTTCACTTTGAGATAATTCAAATGTTCATTTGCTTTTAGATATTTTTGGACTTCTGAAAAATTATTTGATTCTATTTCTATTCCTTTTGTCTTCCTAAGTTACTGTGAACAATAAGCCCACATGGTGAAGCAGTACACAAAGAAAATCCAGATGTTTGCTTTAGTGTTCACCACTCGCCTGCCTTCACTAACCTTAATCCCCACCCACAGCAGTGACAGAGAAAGTGTCCCTTTTAAAATATGCTGGGAGTATATCTCCCTTTAGATATAAGGTAGAAGTGGGGCTGCCCCATAGGATGTTAGAAAGAGGTGTCACGGTATGAAAACATTACATTTTAAATTGTTTGACTTCATGTGGTCTTTGGGGATAATATCTCTTAACCATCTTCCAGCTGGCGAAAGGAACTTTGAACTGGAGGGTGACTAGAGAACAATTTGATAAATAGGCCTGGGAATGAAGGGTAATTTAGCCAAAGTCATAAACTTAGGGCAGGGTCAGATCTCAAGTCCAGATTCCCTAATTCCCAGCCTAGGCTTCCTGCCATCATGCCACAATGTGCCTCTATGGAAATTCCAGCCTCCACCCCCACCCGCCACGCTTTTTTGTTGCCCCTGTGCATTTTCTCTGCGTTTCCCCTTCCCGTTCTAAGAGCCATGTGCCTGGGTTCTTGCCCTTTGGAAATCATCCTACCTGCCAAGGGCTATAAGTTTACTGAGTCTAAGGACACCTGGCCCTTTGAAAAGGAAAAGAGTTACCACCAAGAAGGACAAAGTACCAGAAAGGAAGACTGAAGTTACTGCATGAAGGTCAATGCCTTCCTATTACTGATGATTTCAAAGTGGTGTGACCATTGTGCTGGTAAAGCCCCCTGAACAGAGGGGGTCTTTCTGACTCTGCTAAGCAAGGATGGGTCAAGGGAGACCATCTCATCGACTTGGTCTCTGGCATGGTTTCCTGAACCTCTGTTTCCTAGTCTTAGTGGTGATCAGTGGAGGGTGAAGGAAAAGAGAGAGGTTGAAAGCATAAATGCCCTTTGTGTCCTGAGACTCTTGAATGATGGGGCTGTCTCTGCCTCTGTGGTTTCTCTGTTCTTCTGGAAGAACTCTCCTACTTGGAAATCTCAAAAAAGTAGGTTTCGTTGTATTTATACTAAAGACAAAGAACAGAGTAACTTTTTGCTGCTCTTTTCTAAGGCTGGAATTATGATCCTAAGCATAGAGATGGATAACACTTCACCCTCCACACACCCTGGTGCTGGGGGAGCAGAGAAATCGCCAAAGCAAAGCCTTCACTTTTAGTAAGAACCAAACAAAGACCCAGATGCTTTTGAGTATTGCGGTGATTAGATTTTATTGGTCAAGAATTTCTGCTACTGGGCAGCCTTATTTTTTCTGGGAAAAAGTGTGGAAGGTGATGTCACAGAGATGTTCCTGGGATTCTGATAAGCAACGTGTCAGCACGCGGAAATATTTGTTCTCTCGTACTGTCCTATGAGAGTGATAGTGGCACTTTCTTAGTACTGCAAGGAAGCAGAGACAAAATTGAGGTTAAAAAAGTCCCTGGTTAGAGGGGGAGAGTCTCAAGAGTTCCTTTGGCTGGGCACACCAGGCCAACTTGACATTGTCCAGACTTTCTCTTGTGATGTTGTCACCCTGTCAGCAATGATTTGGTTTAGTTTACTTGCTACTGCCTGTGACATCTACTCTGGGTAAAACAGTCATGTCTCCCCAGAAGCAGCTATGTTAATTGAGAGGCCACTGCAAAATGAACACTCTGGCCCCCTGCTAAAATGTTACTAAGAATTTTAAGATAGTGACAGAAAAGCAAAAAGCTGGGGTCAGGGTGGCCAAGGAAGTAAAAGCGAGCACAGAGATGTTTGTGACACACAGATCCCACCCTGTAAAGCCTGCCCTACCTCTCCCTCCTCACTTAAGACACTTCTTACAGTAAACACCCAGACAAGAGACTGAAAAATCCCTACCTCATTTATCTTCATAGTCCTGGGAAGCTGGTCAAATGTCTTGTTCATGATAGGGAGTTGATGGATGCCCGTCAATGGCTTGCTTCTTCCGAGCCTGTGCCATGTGTCTGGGAAGGAACAGTGCCTTTCCAGTACTGGCTCTGGCACATCTGCCCTCCATCCTCAGGAGCTGCCACCACTCTCTCCACTCCTCCTAACGCCACAGAGCCTTGCTGGTCTCTGCCGGCTTCCTCTCCTCCTTGCTGTCCTTTGGTGGTGCTTTTTTCCCCGCTCCTGCAGGAAACCACAGAGTCCTAGGGTCCAGGCAATTCTGCTGTGCTCTGTGTGGCTGGACACACACCCAGTGCTCATACTGAGGCCTGGGAGATGTTAAGAGCCTAACATGGGATTTCTGGCCATTTACGTGAAGATAGTATTACCGTAAGTCCTGAGATAGAAGGAGCCCACCTGTTAAGACACTAGGCTACTGTGACTTGGCTTTCTCCACTCTGGGATGTCACAAAGTCCGTATGAGGTCAGCAATCAAATCTCCAAGAGAAGGGCTGAACAGGGCAGCCAGGATGATTTCCTCTAACTGTTAGATTTTTTGGATCCAAGGTTCTCAACTGAGCAAACATGGGCAAATCATTTCATTTCTCCTGGTCTTAAAAATAGCCTGCTAGTTAAAGAGAGGAAGGCTCAGATTTAATGGCAGTCCCACTACTTACTAATGAGGAAATCAAGTGCCTGGTTGGTGTGATCACCTCCTTAAAGACTCAGTGCTTCAGGAAATTGCTCAAGGACAAAGTCTGAACAGCAGAGCTGGGATTGACATCCACATCTATTTAGTGTTAGCGTGTGCAGTGTGGTCTACTTGATGTATTTGCTGCCAGGGTTGGGAGGCAGAGGGCAGGGGTTAATCACTCAGAGGGTAAGACCTACTTGATGTTCACCATGAATACAGCTGCCAAAAAGGTCTGAATATTAAAGTCCCAGAGGAACTTACCCAAGTCAGTGATGGAGATGCAGAAGGAGGGGTAGATTGTAACATATTGAGGTGACTGATGAGAGACAGATAGGTATGGAGGGAGTTTGAATCCCAGACTTCCGCCCTAAGCGATTGATTGCTGAGCCGATTCAGAGGCAGGAAATAACATTTTGTTAGAAAGGACTGGTTTTAGTTTCACACAGTTGAGATGCCCATCAAACAGATCCAATGTCCGTGTGGTGCTCCGTAGACAAACTCGAGGGATGTATCTGCAGCTCACGTGAGGCTGGTGGTGCAGGCTTGGGCATTGCCAAGGTAGTTTCATGGGGTTGATGCTCTGGGGACAAAGCTATGGGGTACTCTTCAGCTTCTGGAATTTTCCAGAGGAAAGGGCTGAAGGAGACTGAGAGAGCAGAAGAAAACTCAGGAAAGAATGGTGTTAAAATGTAATGGGAAGGAAGGACTTCAATTCTGGAAGCTGCCAAACATGGGGTCATTATAGCACTTACTGGGGACCAGGCACTGTCCTCAGTGGGACAGTTAAGGAACCTCATCCCTTTTCAATGCCCACAGTATTTGATTTCTCTAGAGACACAGTCAGGGCTGCAGGCAGAGGTGCAGGTGAGGAAAGGTGGAGGGTGGAGAGTGTTGTGAACAGGGCAAAATAAGCTTCTCTCTAGCAGCCACCCTTTCCTTCCCTTAAGAGCCAAGCTTCTCATAAGAAGGGCTTTTTATTCAACCATCATTGCTCTCCCATTGAAAAGAAGATGACAGGACTTCTTGGTTTCCCTGCCTCACCTTACCCTTATGTCTTTCACGCCATCTGGCTATACTCTCCTCTCTCAGCTGTAACTAAGTCTGCAGTTTGGAATGAGACCCTGCCTCGACTTGTCCAGTTATCTTCCCTTTCTGCTTTCCTGCAGGTAACTTAACCTCTGGAAGATCAGAGCCAAGATAATAGTCACTCATGCCTGGACCAGAGCCTGCAATAAGTACTATCTAATCTACACATCAACTCTACTAAATGGATACCGTTGTTGCCATGTTCCAGAATCTGGGTGTGTTAAGTAATTTTCCCAAGGTCCCATTGTTAGTAAGCAGAGTAGCTGGGGTCTTTGTCTATATGACATTGAAATAATTTCTCATATAATTTTGTTTCTTTCACATCTTACATTTCTTTTCTTTTCTTTGTTTTTGTTTTTGTTTTTTTGAGACAGAGTCTCAAGCTGTCACTCTGGTAGAGCGCTGTGCTGTCATAGCTCACAGCAACCTCCAACTCTTGGGCTTAAGCAATTCTCTTGCCTCAGCTTCCCAAGTAGCTGGGACGATAGGTGTCCGCCACAACACCCAGCTATTTTTTATTGCAGTTGTCATTGTTGTTTAGCTGGCCCAGGCTGGGTTTGAACCTGCCAGCCTCCGTGTGTGTGGCTGGTGCCATAACCACTGTGCTATGGGTGCTGAGACACATATCTTACATTTCTTTTAAATACATAAAGGCACACCATAGGTTCTCAATAACTCTGGGCCAATTGAGAGGTAGATCCCTATGAGCCATCAAAATGAAATTCTTTAGTAAGAATGTGGTGTTGTCCAGGGAGGGTTATATAGGCTGCTAGTGGTGGTAGTGGATGTTGATGGTATCTGGTGGGTTCTTTTTAATCCAAATTTGGGGTCCCAGGAGAGCAGCTCCTCTTACTTCCATCTTACTGACTCACATCCCTTTGTATGACTAGAAAACAGCTCAAAACACAAAGGACCAGAGGAGAGGTTGGGGGGGTCCTGCAGATCCACTGCACAAATTTGAAAGAATAAATTTATTGCTGTATTGAATCATCTCCAGGATGTATAATTACGATCATAGATGCTGATCCTTTTGGCTGAAGTATCTGTGTGCTTTTAGTGCGGAAAACGACTGATTGTTGGTAATTTTTGACAGAGAGAGGGGAGATAGAATAAATTTTCAGCCTTATAGATATGTACGCACACAGCTCAAACACAACTCCACTTCCTTCTCTTTGTTTCTCTCTCTTTCTCCTCTTTTCTGCCTTTGTTGCTTTCCCCAGGATTAAAACCTTAGGTCTTATGATAAAAAAAAAATAGTGGGAGAACTGTAGAATTCTTTGCCTTTTAGAGTTTGCAGGAGGCAAGAATAGCAGAGAGGCTGTGGGTACTCAGATTATCACCTCTCTTGCCCCTACAAGAGGGTGGTCTTTTTGAAGGGGGTGAATCATTCAAGCCTTTGTTCAGGGAATGTTTTGAACCAGACTGTAAAGGAAGAGAGGGGTAACTTATCCCTTGTGGTCTCTCTGCCAACCTGTTCCTTCTGGTTGTGGCAACACCCCGTGGCCACGTTACTTAGGCTTGTGACTCCTTGGACTCTTTCTCTCCCCTTGGTGATCTTCGCTGAGTCTCTGCTTATGAGGCCTACATATCGATGATCCAGGGTGGCAGCCCCTGGTCTATCCTCGTGACTTTTGGGCTGCATTATTGGGGAGGCAGCTTTTGTCTCTTGTCTTCATGCAAACTACTGCCCCAGTCAAACTGCCTAAAGCAAATCTAATCACACCACTCTTCTGTTTGAAAAGTCTGGGAAACTCCTTATTGTCTGCTTGTCATCGACATTTTTAACACAATATTTCAGTTTTTAATGCCCACTCCCTATTCCCAACCTCACTTTCCTGATATGTCTTTTATTCTACTGATTGGGTAACCTCTGCTCTTCTAGCCACATTGGGTTAATTTAAAAAGTAGAAAAAGTACAGCTGTTCAAGGGAAATTCAGTGAATTGTACTATTTTTTGCAGCATTTTCACCTATTGAATTCTTGTATGTCATTCAAACTGAAAATGAAGGGTCTACACTCTGTGGTTACTTCTTTCCATCAACTTCCAGAATATACCTTCGGGGCACATTTTTATATCATTTGCCAGATTCTGTCTGGAATTTTTTATTTGTGTATGCGTGTCTTCTCTTGCCAAACATCACACTTCTTGAGGTTGAAGATATATCTTTGGGTGTCTGGAGGATAGGACAAGGTAGTGGGTTTAAAAAATGAGTGGGACGAGAGCTTTGAATTCCACATTATTGGGGGTTATCATGGGGCTTGGGAGGAGACTACAAACGGGCACAGGGAATTTTTGTGGGTGATGGATATGCTTATCTTGCTTTGTAGTGATAGGCTCATGGGTATATATCTATGTCAAAACATCAATTATATACTTAAAATATGTACAGTTTGTTGTATGTCAATTATCCTTGAATAAGTTCATTAAAAAAGTTCCACATCATTCAAGTCCTTGTTCAAGAGCCCTTTCTAGAAATAAGGCAGTGAAACTAGGAATGTATGCCTGAAAGTTACTGGAAGACAAAGGCTTTAAAAAGGCTGGACTGTTTGAAAAGCAGAGAATTTTATATGGTTTTCTCATTCCTGGGAGTTCCTATGGGCTATACTGATGGGCAGCCAGCTGTCTCAAGGAGTTCTTACCGATGCTTTCTTAATTTTATCCAACATCTTAGTACTCATCTACCTACCCACCAAGCTCTCCTGTTGACCTGCAGCCATTGTGACAAGGCATCACCAATCATTATGTCTTTTTGCCAGGAGGGCCCATGTCACAGCCACTTATATAAAGGAAGTGATGGATGGACCATATGGGACAAATGGACTTGGGGTGGGGGAAGGGAAAACGGGGGGCAGACAGAAGCTGCTGTTTCAACCAGAACCCCACTGCTGACCAGAGCTGGGGAACATAAGAAGATGGTGAAACTTTGTAGATGTAGGTGTTCAGAATGTCATCTGAAGGATCCCCCACAAAGACAAAAAGCAAGGAGGTTATTTCAGAAAAGGAACAAAAAGAGAAGGTATTGGTTACATTTTCTGACTGCAACAGGGACTCTCACAACAGAGGAATTGTCATCCTGGTTTGCCTAATTTTCCAAAATGTCATGCCTTTGTTAAAAGCAATGCTGTCCATTCACTTACCAAAGTATGGCCCCATTCTTTTCTAGCTACCCCTTCCCGCACCTTCCCCCCAAATCTCCACCAGCTGTTTCCCCACCAGTCCGGTGAAGAGCCAGGCTGTCTGTGTCCACTGCCTGTCTTCTCTTGAGCTGTGGAGCCTCCCTCTGAGCTTGCCCACTTGGGGGACAGATGAGTTTCAATCTCTGGACCTGGGAAGTTGGATGTCTCAAACTTTTTGAAATCCTGCATCTGACAGAATCCCTGGGAAATGGAGTTGGGAAAGTCCTTATATGAAAAACACATGGGTCTCTAGAATGCAGATGTTAAACATTTTCATTTGTGTCCTTAGTCAGCAGGATACATCAATGTTCTGGTGGAAGAAGCTGTTAGGATCCATGATTTTCCATGTCACGTCTTCTTCCATGGACAACACCACACAAGGCTTCCAGTTCAGGCCCAGGACCACCATAATCATTGTCGACTTTTCCCATCTGCCCCGGGCTCTCTAAATAAAATTCTCTTCTTTCTCTGACAAATGGTGTTTTTTGGTATTATTGTTAGTCAAAGAGTAACCTTGGGTGACTCTAGTAACCCAAGCCTTTTTCTTTCATGTAATAAGAGTGTGGTGAGTGGAGGAGAACCAAGTGAGACAGGAGGAAACATATTGTTTCTTGGTTTTCCTGGTTTTAGATATTGACTAGTGAAATTCCGAGATGCTTTCTGGACGTGAAAAGAGCTTACTTGCTTAGATAGACCCTTTAAACTGGGCCAGATGCAGGCTAAGCCCAGGGAAACAGCTCCAGGTCACCATCAGGTCACATTTTTAGTTCCATTTGTTGGCAGCAATGAAGTTACACATTTTTTAGGAACAAGCCTAGGTCATACCAACATGAAGCCCAGGGATTGTAAACATGAGGAAGAACAGAAATGTGACAGAGGCCTAGAATGGCATGTATGTATGAATTTGGAACTTTTAAAAGGACAACGTCCTTATTATTCTTCTAATAATTTAGATATCACAGTGTTGGGGAAATTTGGGGTTAAATAATTTTTACAGCTGTTTGGAATCCCTTGTGTAATTGAACTTGAACTTTGTGTAACTTATGTAAAGATGCCAGATCATTTCTTACCCCAATCCATTACTATTAAACTGCAGAAGTTCTGCTAAGCAGTTTGCCTCTCCTAAGGGATCTTTAGTACAATCTTTGAAAACCATGTTCCAGCAAGGCCAAAGCTAATCTGCAAGGTTGAGGCCTTAAAAACTCAATTCTCCTATCTTCTTTGGAACATGAAAGATAGAGAAACTTGAAAAGACATAAACTGTATTTTTATTCACCAATTTGGGTAGACACCAGGAGTTTTCTTATTTCTAAGATATTAGTGCGCTTCTTGGGTTTCTTTGATCACCTTTACAGTAGTAAAATTAGGTCTTATTCAGTGTAAGGGTGGGAAGACATGACATTTATTGCTTAAAGATGTGATGGCAGGTGGTCCTGGGTCCGGAACTGATCATCTTGAGGTACCATGGTGTAGTGATATATTTTGTGCTATTAGGTTGCAGTAATATGTTACAGTTGTATCATAGATATAAGTGTATCTGTGGTAGTAGGTTGTAGCAAGGTTGTGTACACATTGACATAGTCTTGGGGAGAAGGCTTCATTTGGGTGCCAGTCATCAATTCCACCCTCAACATTTTTGCTAAATTTAAGTAGAACATGTTTTTACTATTGAATAACTCCCATGTGCCAGGCACTCTGCCAGGTCCTGTTCACATGTACATGTACATATCAACATATGGTCTAGGGGAAAACCGGAGGAAAGCAGAATAAAAGTAACAGTGCCAGGAGATCCACCTAGCAGGTGTCCAAAGTTTGACAGAAGAAAACTTGTATTGAAGCTAATGAGGAAAACTTGGGATATAAAAAATTTGAATCTAGCAACTAGGACATCCAATGTTTATTGATGAAAGCCCTGTATGAGGTAAGCAATTGTGACCCATGAGATATGCAAAGTCATTGGCCACTTGCAAGAGCTCCTTGAGAGCTAAAGGGCCAGATAGCACCTTTCAGTCTTTTCAGGAAAAAGTGAGTAAATGGTTGTGGCTGTGTTCTAATACAGCTTTATTGCATTTGGCCTGTGGGGTGTAGTTTGTCAAGCACTGCACTAGAGCTTGCGCTAATTATTTTATTCATCTCCATCGTACCATGGAGGTAACCAGTATTCCAATTTCATAAATGACATAGGTTGAATTATTAGCTTGTTTTTGTAATGAATCCATCAATACCCATGTGCACATTTGGTAGCAAAACTCAATGGAAAGTAAGCAGGTGGGAAGGGGCAGGAGGGCTAAATGCATACCTCTACCGTACAGCGGTCACTATCTAGGCGAGGGGCACACTTGTAACTTTGACTCAAACTGTATGAAAGCAATTCATGGAACTGAAACATTTGTACCCATGTAATATGAAATAGAAAACAAATTATATGGCTTACAATGTGCTTGACTCTGAACTCAAAAAAAATCATATGCACGTTGAGGCAGACCTGCTTTTAGCTTTCCATCCCCCCTCATTCCCTCTAGTCTCCAGGCAGGGAGGGGGGATTGGATCCTTTTTTGGGTCCCATCGAAGTGTCAATAGTAAAGCTTTGTTTTCCTAAGAGATTTGTTAATCCTTGGTGGCAGCTTATTATGTCTGTTCAGGGGCCTTTGCCTCTTTCTGAAGGCTATACTTCTCCTTGACTTGGGGGGAGAAGGTTGGCAGTTTTAGACTTCTTATAAAAGGGAGTCTTTGGGGAAATGGGAATAAGGAAGTAGGGCTGGGACACAGAACCTACTAGTTCTAAATGAGATGCTACTCAGGCAGTCCAGCTGGGGCAGGAAGAAGGCAGCTAATAGGTCCAGTGCACATCATGCCATGACAGCACCATTATCTTTTAAACCTCATAATATTAGGTGCTGAAACTGACCCCCAAATTACTTTAAAGATCATAAGCTTATAAATTTGAGTGCAGTCCCTCTTGCCTGTTTACAACTCATACCCTAAAATCTTTGTCTAGTCTTTCTGCTTTTTAAAATTTCATAGTTGCCTATTACCATGAGCTTTCAGTCCATTCTCCATCACAGAAGGTATTTTTATTCTCATAACTCACGTCAGTTGTTGGCCTAGGGGGCAAACGTAGTCCACATACTTTTCTTTGACATACTATGCAGCCCAAATGGGGTGAACAAAGCACATTTGAACTAGTTGCCATCATGCAGAAGTCAGAACTTTTATGTAGCATGTAAAATCTAGATATTTGGCTTATTATTGCTCTTAAAAATTTTTGGTGTCTGTCAAAAATGGATCCCAACTGGCTAGAGCTCCGAAACATCTGCAAGAGGAGCATGGGCATACACACTGTAACTTGCTGTTGCCTCCACAGCCTCCTACATCACTTATACTACCCACCTGGACCTGAAGACATTGGACTTACACTCTGTCCTAAAACTTTGGTTGGGTCCACATCTCTCTCGCCTATTTTTTTTGTTTGTTTTTTTGTTTGTTTGTTTGTTTTTGAGACAGAGCCTCAAGCTGTCACCCTGGATAGAGTGCTGTGGCATCACAGCTCACAGCAACCTCCAATTCCTGGGCTCAAGCGAGTCTCCTGCCTCTGCCTCCCAAGTAGCTGGGACT
>CAUYRH010159247.1:0-12072 GCA_963574655.1 Perodicticus potto | reverse complement strand
AAGGAAGGAAGGAAGGAAAGAATCCTTTCTTCAAGTTCTTGCACTCTATACCTCTTCTTTTTCTAGAAATCAATTTGAGTGGTGGGTTACTATTAATTTCTAGTACTACTTACTAATTTCTGCTTGCTTTTGCTATATCATCTGTAATACTCCTTTTCTCCCTTTAACCTTTTCTGTATTCTTGAGTTTCACAAAACTATTTCCTACTTTTCTCTTTGGGCTACTTGCCCCATCTAGGGCCTTCTGTGATGCTGCCCCTCCTCATAACGGCATCTCCCTCTCCTTTTAACCAAAGAACAAGTTGACAATTTTAGTGCATAACCTAACTCCATATTCCTCTCTTCATCCCATCCAAGGACATCATCCATACACATGACCAGGCTTCTGACGTTTCCTTTCATTTCCAGATCCCAGAACTTTCTTATTTGAGTCTCTACATCTACATTCTTCTAAAAAGAGAACTTGTCCTAACTAGAACCATAAATTTTGGCCAGGTGTGGTGGCTTTCATACCTATAGTTCCAGCACTCTGGGAAGTCAAGGAGGGAGGACCACTTAAGGCCAGGAGTTCGAAACAAGACTGAGCAAGAGTGAGACCCCATCTCTACAAAAAATAGAAAAATTGGCTCAGCGCCCACAGCTCAGTGAGTAGGGTGCTGGTCACTTATAACGAGGCTAGCAGGTTCAAGCCTTGCCCAGGCCTGCTAAACAACAAGGACAACTGCAACCAAAAAGAAATAGCAAGGCATTGTGGCAGGCGCCTGTAGTCCCAGCTACTTGGGAGGCTGAGGCAAGAGAATCGCTTCGGCCCAAGAGTTTGAGGTTGCTGTGAGCTGTGACACCACGGCACTAAACCCAGGGTGACATAGTGAGACTCTGACTCAAAAAAAAAGGGGGGGGGGTTTGTTCTAGCCTAATATTTTTTATCTTTCTATAATTTCATCACTTGTGACTCCACAGCACTCTACTGGGGGCGAGAAAGTGACACTTTGTCTCAAATAAATAAATAAATAATAGCATTTCCATCTACACTCCTTTTTTTTCTTTTTTTTGGTGGGGGGGTGAGAAATAGGATCTGTCACGCAGACTAGAGTGCAGGGGCTTGATCATAGCTCATTGCAGCCTTGAACTCCTGAGCTCAAACAGTCCTCCTGCCTCAGTCCCTCAAATAGCTAGAATTACAGGCATGTGCCACCACACTCAGCTAATTTTTTTAGACACCAGGTCTCCCTATGTTGCCCAGGCTGGTCTCGAACTCCTGGCCTCAAGTGATCTTCCTGCCTTAGTCAGTCCCCCAAAGGGCTAGGATTACATACCCATCCTATATCCATTTTTTTAAATCTCTTAAATTACCAGCCAAACAGTAAATTTGGAGAAACTTCCATTCTCCATTCTCATTCATCAGAAACCTCCCCTACCACCTTCACTTCCACTTCTGCCTTAAAAAAAAAAAATCACTGCCTCAAGCCCATGATCTCTTTAGTTTTAATTAATTAATTACTTTTGAGATAAAGTCTCACTCTGTCACCCTGGTAGAGTGCCAGTGGCATTATAGCTCACAACAACCTCAAACACTTAAGACTCGAGAGATCCTCTTGCCTCAGCCTCACAAGCAGCTGAGACTACAGGGGCCCACCACAATGCTCAGCTAATTTTTTTCTATTGCTTTTTTTTTTTTAGTAGAGATGGAGTCCTGCTGTTGCTCTGGCCAATTTCAAACTGTTGAGCTCAAGCAATCCAACCGTCTCTGCCTTCGAGAGTGCTAGGATTATAGGCATTGAGCCACCATACCTGGCTTCTTTAGTTATACTGAAAAGACAAAAATCAGTAAGGTCATCTTCTAAAAATCCCTTCATCCCCTGACATACTATTACATCAATATGGTCTCCTGATTCTCCTAGCTCTCTATTTAGATTGCTGCCTTTCTTTCTACTGCCTACACAGCAGTCAAGGAAAATAAAGCAAAATACTCTTAAGCCACAAAGGAATTCCAAATAGCAAGAAGTTAATGATCCAAATGGACATATTAATTACAATTTTATCAGTTTTTCAAACATATTATTGAACACTAAACCTCAAAATAGCAGAATAAAGCAAGCACATGGTAGGCCATTCGCTCTCAAACAAAATCACTAAAAACGAAGCAGGATTTGACAGCATTCCTATTCAATTCTTGGCCTTGCTTTGCTTGCATTCTAGTTGTTGGATTACTGTCTTTTAATCACTCAGTGTGTCTTTACAGTGAATCATGAATGTTCCTTTACTTAAGTCAGTTTGACCAGTTCTCTGTTGCTTGTACAGAGGAATCAAACTCAGATACGGAGTTATCTCTGAGCTGAGTACTCACTAAATCACACTGGAAATTTCTATTTTAAAACAAATTAAACTCAGAGCTATAAATACTACACTCAGAAAACTAAAATTTAACAAATCAACAACTTTTCAACATTTTTTGTAACATTCAGGCATCTGCTTAGAAAGGGCCACTTCATGGCTCCCCACCACCTCTAGCTGCAATGATACTACAGTACTGCGAGCATTCCTGTAAAATGACCAAACCCTTACAACCTGGCAAAAATGATAAACTACCAATTCATCCTGAGCCAGATAGCTACAGAAAAAAGAAGAGAAAGAATGTGCTATAAGAGCAGAGTGACAAGAGACTTCTGTGCCTCTAGGAAACAGAAAGCCTGCCTGTGTCCATGAGGTCCACGTATTTCTTTTTTTTCTTTCTTCTTTTTTTTGAGACAGAGCCTCAAGCTGTCACCCTGGATAGAGTCTGTGGCATCACAGCTCACAGCAACCTCCAATTCCTGGGCTCAAGCGATTCTCTTGCCTCTGCCTTCCAAGTAGCTGGGGCTACAGGAGCCCGCCACAACACTCAGCTATTTTTTGGTTTCAGCCGTCGTTGTTTGGCAGGCCCAGGTTGAATTTGAACCCACCAGCTCAGGTGTATGTGGCTGGCGCCTTAGCCCGTTGAGCCACAGGCGCCGAGCTGAGGCCCATGTATTTCTTGCTTGGGGTTTCAGTGAGTCCCTGGTATTTTTTCATTAAATGCCCTGAATTTCTGCTAACTACAGTAGATTTCTATACCTTGAGACTAAAATTGCCTTTGCTAGATTATTTCCTGATAAAGGTAGGAATTTCCATCTCCACACCTACTTTTGTTCTCCTGGACAATTTTTTGCACCTGTAAGCCTAGATCCTAATGACTCCATTTCACCAACAGAGATCCAAAACAATATAAGCAGAAGAGTTGCTGCCAACAACCATTATGGAAAGGAGATACCAGTGAGAAAAAACCAGGCAAAGGCAGCAGTAACTTGAACAAGAAGAAAAGAAGTGGAGGCTAGGTACAGTGGCTCTTGCCTATAATCCTAACACTCTGGGAGGCCAAGGTGGGTGGATCACTTGAGGTCAGGAGTTTAAGACCAGCCTGAGCACAAGTGAGACCCCCATCTCTACTAAAAATAGAAAAACTAGCCAGGAGTGATGGTGGGTGCCTGTAGTGCCACCTAGTTGGGAGGCTGAGGCAAGAGGATCACTTGAGAGCAGAAGTTTGAGGTTGCTCTGAGCTATTAATGACATCACTGCACTCTGCCCAGCGCAACAGAGTGAGAAGAGAAAGGAGAGAAGAGGAGCAGAGAAGCGAGAGAGAGAAGAGAGGAAATATGAGAGTTAATCTAATTTGCAATTAATCATTAAGGGAGAAAAATATAAGTCTGATCTACAATATCTTCTGCTCCAGGACATACCTGTATTACTAACAATAACAACAACCAATATTACTGAGACTTACTTTGTGCCAGGCCCTGTCCTATAAATATTTTATATGCTTTATCAAAAATAAACATTCTAGGGGCGGCGCCTGTGGCTCATCGAGTAGGGCGCCAGCCCCATATACCAAAGGTGGCAGGTTCAAACCCGGCCTCAGCGGAACTGCAAAAACAGAAAAATAGGCTCGGCGCCTGTGGCTCAACGGGCTAAGGCACCAGACATGTACACCTGAGCTGGTGGGTTCGAATCTAGCCCGGGCCCGCCAAACAACAATGACAGCTGCAACCAAAAAATAAATGGCCGGGCGTTGTGGCGGGCGCTTGTGGTCCCAGCTACTTGGGAGGCAGAGGCAGGAGACTCGCTTGAGCCCAGAATTGGAGGTTGCTGTGAGCTGTGATGCCCCAGCACTCTCTCCAGGGTGACAGCTTGAGGCTCTGTCTCAAAAAAAAAAACAGAAAAATAGCTGGGCGTTGTAGCAGGTGCCTAAAGTCCCAGCTACTGGAGAGGTTGGGGCAAAAAAATTGCCTAAGCCCAGGAGTTGGAGGTTGCTGTGAACTGTGTGACGCCACAGCACTCCACGGAGGGTGGTAAAGTGAGACTCTGTCTCTACCAAAAAAAATACATAAATAAATAAATAAAAATAAATATTCTTTTATCCTCCTTTTGTAGGAACAGCAAGAAGTTATTATATTCTTTAAATACATAAAGGCATATATCAATATCCTTTTCTAATTACTAGAGGGAAAAAACACTATTCTTTTGGCATAAATGGCTGAAAATCCTATTACGTGACCTTATTTATATATAATCCCATTATTTCTGTATTTATTTATTGTCAATTACAAGAATGTTAAACAAGGCCAAGTGAGAGGTCAAGGCAGGTGGATTGCCTGAGCTCACAAGTTCAAGACCAGCCTGAGCCACAGCGACACCTCATCTCTAAAATTAGGTGGGCGTTGTGGCAGGCGCCTATAGTCTCAACTACTTGGGAGGCTGAAGCAAAAGAATTGCCTAAACCCAAGAGTTTGAGGTTGCTGTGAACTATGATGCCATAGCACTCTACCAAGGGCAACAAAAACTCTGTCTCCAAAAAAAAAAACAAAGTATAATGTTAAACACTAGGCACTGTACACAAAACAGCTGGGACTACAGGTATACACCACTGCACTCAGCTATTTTTAGAGAAGAGGTCTCGCTTCTCTAGGTTCAGAGAAGTATTTTGTCCAGATATAGCTCATGAAGATGAGAAGTGGAATTCAAATTCAGGTCTCTATGCCTTTTACTACTTCCTATTCTTATCAAAGGCAAACCAGCATGCCTAGAGTTAAACAAAACTTATTCCAGCAAGTGTTTACTACGCTATTTTTATTCTTACTTCTATGATAAATGCAGAGAAAAGATAAAGTCACGAAAGAAGCCAGAATTAGGTTTAACTTCCATTTCATACTCCTTATCATTAAAAATTGCTAGTACCTTCAGCAATTAAAGCAAATATTAAAGTTAGATTATTTAATGCTTCGACGGCATTCTGCTAAGATAGTTAACAGATCCTAGAGCTGAACTACATAATCATGTTACTGCAAATGCGCTGCCAGACAAACAGAATATTTACGCATCTTATGTAAATGTCAGCGCTTCTTAGAAATAAAACAAATCAGAGAGTAAAAAGAATATATTTTCAAAATCAGTTAATGTAGCCTATGAAACTAACGACCATTAAAAAAAAAAAGGACCTCTTTTGGGGGTAAGGCACGATTGTTAAGAGGGACTTTACCTAACAGATGCAATCAGTGTACCCTGGTTTCTGATACCCTCAATGAATCCCCAACAATAAAAAAAATAAATAAAATAAAGAAGTTCAAAACACACACACACAAAGGACCTCACAATTATCAGTTCTACCAATCATTTTCTTCTAAGTTTCACCAAATACGGTCAAGCTGACATCAAAAATTGGGACAAGGCCATTTTGCCTACGGAGAGAAAATGTTTAATTGATATGCAAAAATCTAATACGGTAGTGATAAATCTTAATTTTGCCTTTCTGGAACTACTATCTGTAGCCAATTATCTAAATGGCTTATTCTTAACTTTCAAAAGAATAAACTCCTGCGGGAAACGGTGGCTCACGCCTGTAATCCCAGCACTTGGAAGGCCAAGGCAGGTGGATTGCCCAAGCTCACAGGTTCGAGACCAGCCTCAACCAGAGCGAGACACCTCCATCTCCAAGAAATAGCCGGGCATTGTGGCAGACGCCTGTAGTCCCAGCTACTTGGGAGGCTGAGGCAAGAAGATCACTTGAACCCAAAAGTTTGAGGTTGCTGTGAGCTAAGACTCCATAGCACTCTACCAAGGGTGACCAAGTGAAATTCTGTCTCAAAAAAAAAAAAGAAAGAAAGAAAAGAAAAAAAAAAGAACAAATTCCAAACATGGGCTGGGCACAGCAATTCACACCTGTAATCCTAGAACTTTGGTCAGAGACTAGGCATGAGGATCACTTGAGGCCAGGAGTTTTGAGACCAGCCAGAGCAACATATTAAGACTCTGCCTCTACAAAAAAAATTTTAAAATTAGCGGGCATGACAATGTGTGCCTACATTCCCAGCTACTCGGGAGGGTGAAACAAGTTTGAGGTTGTAATGAGCTATGATGACACCACTGCACTGCAGCCCAATGAAGCAAGTATCCAGAGAGGGAAAAAAATCAAAACACATGTAAGTACAACTAACAAAAGTACTGACATCCAAAAATGGTTATCTACAACATCAAAGGGTCTTCTAGGACTAAAAATGGTTCATTCTGAAATGCCAAGCTCAAGAGACAATCTCTGGAAAAGTAAAAGACAGATCAAGAAGGTTCATCCATCCAAAAGTTCCTTTTTTTTTTTTAAGACAAGGTCTCAAGCCGTCGCCCTGGGTACAGTGCCGTGGCGTCACAGCTCACAGCAACCTGTAACTCTTGGGCTTAAGCAATTCTCTTACCTCAGCCTCACAATTAGCTGGGACTACAGGGGCCCGCCACAACACCCGGCTATTTCTGTTGTTGTTGTTGTTGTTATTATTGTTGTTTGGCAGGACACGAACCCGCCAGCTCTGGTTTATGTGGCTGGCGCCCTAACCGCTGAGCAACAGGCGCCTAGCCCATCCAAAAGTTCTTAACTCAGCAAATGTTAAGTATCAGGTTCCTTAACAAAATGAAATTAAACTGACTTATCTGCCATCACTGAAACAAGGAATACTCTTTCCAGCAAAGCATAAGAATCTATGTAAGTAACATGAAAGTTACAAATACTTGTCCACAAAACGGGCACAGAACTTTTCTAAGATTTTGCAAATATTAAATTTCTTGAGGCTCACTTTGTCATCCCTTGTACTCATTAATGAACATGTAAAAGGCAGGTAAGGATTATAAAATTGCTTCCACAAAACATTTATGAAATGCAAACCCACACAAATAAAAAATGATTACTTTGGGCGGCGCCTGTGGCTCAATGCGTAGGGCGCCGGCCCCATATACCAAAGGGGGCGGGTTCAAACCTGGCCTCAGCCAAACTACAAAACAGAAAACTAGCCGGGCATTCTGGCATGTGCCTGTAGTCCCAGCTACTCGGGAAGCTGAGGCAAGAGAATCGCCTAAGCCCAGGAGTTGGAGGCTGCTGTGAGCTGTGTGATGCCACGGCACTCTACCGAGGGCAATAAAGTGGAGACTCTGTCTCTACAATAAAAAAAAAAATTACTTTTTTCCCAAAAAAACACATTTATGAAATGAAGAAATTTCGTGGGCCTTTACATCCATTTTATCAGTTTTATACCAGTTACAAAACCATAAATATTTTTTAAGAGATATATAACCACCATGAAAACTGTGAATTATTAAAAATACCTTTAGAGGAGAAAACTATCAGCCACTAGGCATGCCTGCAGTGTTAGTCCCTGTGGACTGAAATTATTTAAACAAAGAAGAAAAAAATTATGCTGGGCGCAGTGGCTCAGGCCTATAATCCCAGCACTTGGGAGGCTGAGGTGGGTGGATTGTCTGAGCTCAGGAATTAGAGACCAGCCTGAGCCACAGCAAGACCCTGTCTCTAAAAAGAGCTGGGCACTGTGGCAGGTGACTGTAGTTCAAGGCACTTGCAAGGCTGAAGCAAGAGGATCGCTTGAGCCCAAGAGTTTGAGGTGGCTATGAACTATGACGCCACAGCACTCTACCAAGGACAACAAAGTGAGACTCTGTCTCAAAACAAAAAAGAAGAAGAGGAAGAGAAACATTTTATCCTGAGGTTATTTCTCTAGTTAATAGGCACTCTCTTTTAGATGGCCAAAGAGTTGGAGAAACGTAGACAGACTCAAAAACCATGGTAAGCACTTCTTTCTGCACTCTCCTTAACTTCTGAAATAACAACTATGGAGCAAAACTGTATCTTATTAATAGCATCATGGCTTTTATTTGTCTTATCTTTCTAAAAGTGATCCCTTCAGTGTCTAGCATAGTATTAAAAACAAGAGAGGGGCAGCGCCTGTGGCTCAGTGGGTAGGGCGCCAGCCCCATGTACCAAGGGTGGCAGGTTCGAACCTGGCCCAGGCCAAACTGCAACAAAAAATAGCCGGTATTATGGCGGGCACCTGTCGTCCCAGCTACTGGGGAGGCTGAGGCAAGAGAATAGCCTAAGTCTAGGAGTTGGGAGGTTGCTATGAGCTGTGACACCACAGCACTCTACTGAGGGCGATAAGACTCTGTCCCTAAAAAAGAAAAAAAAAACAGACAGGCTTCCAGAACAGCCTAAAAGAGATGCCGCCTCTACTAAAAAAAAAAAAAAAAAATTAGCTGGATGCAGAGGTGTGCACCTATAGTCCCAGCTACACAGTTGGCTAAGGCAAGAGATGGACATTGAGTTTGCCAAGAGCCCAGGACATTGAGTCTGCAGTGATCTCTGATGATACACTGCACTCTAGCTGGGGCGACAGGCTTAGACTCCGTTTCAAAAGAAAAAACAAAACAATGGCTCAGCACCCGTAGCACAGTGGTTACGGCACCAGCCACATACACCAAGGCTGGTGGGTTTGAGCCCAGTCTGTGCCAACTAAACAACAATGACAACTGCAACAAAAAATAACCAGGCATTGTGGTGGACCCTTGTAGTCCCAGCTACGTGGGAGGCTGAGGCAAGAGAATCGCTTAAGCCCAAGAGTTTGAGGTTTCTGTGAGCTGTGATGCCATAGCACTCTACTAAAGGTGACAGTGAGACTGTCTCGAAAAAACAAAATAAAACAAAAAACACAAAGACAGGAATTACATACAAATATTTGTAATATGAGAAATTGCCCTTAGTCTGAAGAGTAGTGAAAGAGCAGAAATAGTACTTCTAGAGCCAACTTCTTTATAATAGTTCTTATGCTGCTTAGAGACAACTTTATCATAATTTATCTGACTTTTCTGGACATTTGACAATGTGCATCGTGTTATTAACATTCATGCCCTTTGATCTGGTTGGTAATTCCACTTCTAGGAATTTAGTCTAAGCAAATAATCACAAATATGGACAAAGATTGGTTAACAAAGATCCTCAAGCTAGTGTTGAGGGATATAATAGGAAAAGTGGTAAACAGTCTAAACATAGCAAGAATTATTGAATACAGCATATATACATTTATAAAATTTTATGCACCTGTTCAAAATGTTTTTACAATTTTTAAACAGAGGAAAATATATGTATGTACAAGGACTCCATACCATAAATCTGCATACACAAAAAGTTATGTATATATCTCCGTAAGTGACATATATAAAATAATACTAGAAGGTAATACACTCAAATATTAACTTGAAAATTCTTTAGTAGTTTCTGTGTTTATCATGGTTATGAAAAAATCAGAAAGCACAATCTGAAAATAAACTTGACAACACTTATGAAGTCTTTAAAATATTAAAACCTTCCGGCTCGGCGCCTGTGGCTCAGCGGGCTAAGGCGCCAGCCACGTACACCTGAGCTGGCGGGTTCGAATCCAGCCCAGGCCCGCCAAACAACAATGACAGCTACAACCAAAAAAAAAAAAGGCCAGGCGTTGTGGCGGGCGCCTGCAGTCCTAGCTACTTGGGAGGCAGAGGCAGGAGACTCGCTTGAGCCCAGGAATTGGAGGTTGCTGTGAGCTGTGATGCCACAGCACTCTATCCAGGGTGACAGCTTGAGGCTCTGTCTCCAAAAAAAAAAAAAAAAAAATATTAAAACCTTCCAAGCCAATAACCCTTCTAGAAACATCATAAATAACTCAAATAAAGAATAAGCTTTATAGGGCCAGGCACAGTGGCTCCATGCCTGTAATCCAACACTCTGAGAGACAGAGGTGAGTGGATTGCCTGAGCTCAGGTGTTTCAGACTAGCCTGTGCAAGAATGAGACCCAGTCTTTACTAGGGTCTACTACTATTAAAAACAGAAAAATTAGTCAGGCATAATGGCAGGCATCTGTAGTCCCCCAGCTACTCAGAAGGTTGAGGCAGGAGGATCATTTGAACCCAGGAGTTGGGAAGTTGCTGTGAACTAGGCTAACACCACATTCTGGCCTGGGCAACAGAGGGAGACTCTTTCCAAAAAGAAAGGGCGGAAGGGCTGGAGGGAGGGAGGGAAATGGGCAGAAAGTAGAATGTCCAACAGTAAATAAAGATTAGGTTAGTTATGGCACATCCAGGGGCAGTACTGTGAAAAGAACAAAGACAGGAAGAGCTTTCTATGCCATTTGTAATAGCGGTTATAATAGCTAGTACTTTCTACTTCCTAGAGAATGCTGTGCACTGTTTATTTTCAAGTCATAATTCCTAATTCCTCCATTCTCCTTTCTTTAACAGAGAAGGAAACTGAGGCACAGAAAGGTTAAATGACATATTAAAAGTTACCTAGGTAGGCTGACTTGAGTCTGACTCTTAACCAGCATCTTACATTAGGAAACAAAAGATATTTGGGGTTCTCCAACCACTCAGGCAATAAAAGTGGGAAAAAAAAAAAAACCCATCCAGATCCAACAAAGCTGCTCAAGATGAAAGCCTGCTAAAATCCTAGAACTGAAGAAAGAGCTGTGCATATTACCCTGTCACTCAGCTGTATATCTGAAGATATAACAACAACCCACATAGCCCCATCTGTGGGCAATCACTAGGATTCTTCTCTGTTAATTCACTGATGCTCAAAAAGAAATAAAATCATGAGACAACTATAGGGAGAAAACTGCTTAATGAGAGAAAGGAAATCTCATCCTAAAGATTTAGAAGACTTCTAAAAATTATTTACTACTGGAGGAGAAATTAAACACAGATATAGACATAGACATATTCAGAAAATTATATGAAATCCTCAATAGAATGTAAGAAGAGAGCTTCTCTGAAGCAGAATAGAAAGCTCTTAGCAAAAAACAGGTTGAGACAAGTAAAATATTATCTTTTTTTTTTTGAGACAGAGCCTCAAGCTGTCACCCTGTATAGAGTGCTATGGCATCACAGCTCACAGCAACCTCCAATTCCTGGGCTCAAGCAAGTCTCTTGCCTCCGCCTCCCAAGTAGCTGGGACTATTAGGCGCCCACCACAACGCCCGGCCAGTTTTCGGTTGCAGCCGTCATTGTTGTTTGGCGGCTTCAAACCCGCCAGCTCAGCTGTACGTGGCTGGCGCCTTAGCCACAGGCGCCGAGCCTAAAATATTATTTTATTTATTATTATTTTTTTGTTGTTGTTGCAGCCGTCATTGTTGTTTGGCGGGCCCAGGCTGGATTCGAACCCGCCAGCTCAGGTGTACGTGGTTGGCCCCTTAGCCCGCTGACCCACTGACGCTGAGCCATACTATTTTATTTTTAAAATAAAAAGAAAATAGCTGGGCATTGTGGCGGGCACCTGTAGTCCCAGTTACTCAGGAGGCTGAGACAAAAGAATTGCCTAAGCCCAGGAGTTGGCGGTTGCTGTGAGCTGTGAAGCCAAAGCACTCTACCAAGGGCAACAAAGTGAGACTCTGTCTCTAAAATTAATTAATTAATTAATTAATTAATTAATTAATTAAAATAAAATAAACAGGCCAGGGGAGGTGATTCACACCTGTAATCCTAGCACTCTGAGACGCTGAGGAATGTGGATTGCTTGAGCACGTAAGTTCGAGATCAATCTGAGCAAGGGCAAGACCCCGTTTCTACTAAAAAAAAGTAGAAAAACTGAGGCAAGAAGATCACTTGACTCCAAGAGTTGGAGGCTGCTGTGAGTGATGATGCGACAGCACTCTACCCAAGGCAACAGCTTAAGACTCTGCCTCAAAAAAAAAAAGA
>CAUYRH010159244.1:0-23665 GCA_963574655.1 Perodicticus potto | reverse complement strand
AAGATTGTGCATCACCAGATTTCTTCAGAATATAAACTATCATAGATCCACAGATCAGATTAGGCAGAAGAACTATCTAAATACTGCTGCTACCATTTCAATTAAAAATTACTTAATGTAATTATACAAAAAATGTAAAGACTGATGCTCCAGATAGTCTAGAGATTTATATTATTAATCATTTAAAGTCAACAAATGGAAGGTCTACTTTTAGCTCTTTAAGAATTCTCCATGCTTCTTTCCGAAGAGGCGATGCTAGTTTGCAGTCCCCCGTGCAGTGTGAGAGCCTTCCCTTCTCTCCACATGTGTGCCAGCATCTGCAGCTTTGGGATTCTGCAATGTGGGCTTATTCTCACTAGGGTTAGGTGGTATCTCAGGGTGGTTTTGATTTGCATTTCTCTCATGATTAGGGACGAGGGCACTCTTTTATGTGATTGTTGACCATCTGTCTGTCTTCTTCATAGAAGGTTCTATTTAAGTCTCTTTCCCACTTATAAATGGGGTTCTTATTACATATCTACTCAGAATTTTTAAAAAAGCATTTTACCTCCAGGACATTTGCATGAATGTTTGCCACAGCTCGATTCATATTCGCCAAGACATGGAAGCAGCCCAAATGCCCATCAACTCATGGATGAATTAATAAAATGTGCTATGTGTATACTATGGACTACTTTTTAGCCGTAAAAAAGGATAAAGACTTTATATCCTTTGTATTTAACTGTTGAAACACATTTTTCTTAGTAAAGTATCACAAGAATGGAAAAGCGAGTTATCCAGTGTACTCAATATTAATAGAAAACCATAGAAAAGCAACTATACACCCACATGATAGGAAAACACAGCATATTCAAGTGGGGAGAAGGGGAGGTGGAGAAAGGGGAGAGGAAAGAGGATTGGGAAGCTCTTATCTAATGTGCACAAAGTAAGGGTATAAGGCACACCTACTGAGTGAAGGGCTCAACTACAACTTGAACTTTACTGTAGAAATAAAAATGTAACCTAATCATTTATACCCTCAATTAACCTGAAATTTACAAAAAAAATAGTCAACAATGAATCCCATCTCATATATTTCTCTAGCTTTCTTATATAATCCCCATGCTTAGTGAATACTTCTGCTAATGATTACTCTGGGAATAAAATGCTATAGAAGCACACATTTAATGCCATTTGACATACTAAATAAAATACTTCCTGATCATGAAATCGTCAATAGCAAGAATAACTGTCAATTTTATCTCTCAATAGACAGGACAGTTTAGTATAATGCAAAGCTTTCTGTGCAAAGAAAACTTTTAGGTGTTAGCTCTTATCTCAAAATCTTTTTGTCTTCTTTCTAATTTATTTGATCCAAATAAAGACCCATTTGCAGTTGTTTTCAGGAGTCTATTTTCTAATCAGGGCCAATTATTCTATTCTTATTCTTACAACTCTCTGTGTATTACCATATGTGCCAATATATTATTAACAAAGAGTGATTTAAGATAAACATCATTTATAACGGCCAAAAAAGTAGTTTTACACATTTTTTAAATATTCACATGATTTCTTATTATACTTATTACAAATAGTATGCTTTCCACTCCAGAATGCAGTTGTTAACCCACAGCTTTGAAATTTCTATAGTTGGTGTTCTAAAGGATTTTACAATTAAAGGTTTCCAAAAGTTTTCATTTCTAAGATACACGAGCCCCAGCTGGTTTCAGCACCTGGGCCATTACTTTTTGTGTAAGGAAAGTGGCAGGAACCAGTATGAATTCAGTGTTTGGGACAGCAAGTAGAATTAATCAAATTGAAAAATAATACAGAATCTATGGACAAGGCTGTCACAGTGGAATACGAGGTAATAAGAACTTCACTCAGAAGTTGACAGAAAATTCTGTTTCGTCTACTCAGTTCTCAGGCTATTGTTTCATTACGGAATAATCATCCTTCAACAAACAAACATTTACCAAACACTGTGGTGTACAAGGAGATATAAAAAGAAACAAGATAGTTTTTTACAGCTGAATAGGAATTAATAGTAAATAAAATACATTCTAGAGCAGAAATATATCAAAAGTGATAAGGAAACCTTGGAAAAAATAGAGAAAGCTTACTTGTTTTTTTGCGGTTGGGAGTTCCTTTTAGGATATGTTCGAATGTATTAGGAAACGATGTTATACAGATATATATAACTTTTCCCTTTGAAAATGCAAAATACTTTTATGATCAAGATGTGTGCATTCATCAAATGCTCACAATAATAAGACAAGGTTCAAATTTTAAGAGATATAAAAATCATATGTTAAAAATACTACAAATTAATTAGCAATGGTTAATGTCTTCAAGATGAATATTACTTTTCAATATATGTTTTATTTATGAAAAGGATCCACTGTAGTAAAAATCCAAAACGAACTGAATTTGGGCAAAAAGAAGCTACCATTCTAACTCCATAATCTATACATAAGGGTGATCCTGAAACATTTAATAACTATGATTTATTAGTCACACTACACTTAATGAACTTTTAAAATTTGAAGTGGAATAATTTTAGTACTAGTTAAAAGTAGAATAACTTACATGACTATTAAATAAGATTTGTTTACATGCACAAAATATCCAGATGGAAAGAGACAAAAACTGTAATTAATCAGAAAAATTATTCCTATCTCATACAAACTCTATAAATAGCTAGAAACATGTGAATGCCTTGTGTCATGTAGCTAAAACCCTTGGGACAGTCAGTAAACTACTCACTGACCTTTCTGTTAACTGAGAGTCATGGATCCATGGATCATCTTTTAGATCTTACAAAAAGGATTACTTTTTTTGCTGTCATCAGAAGTTTTTGACCTTTCTGTTTCTTCCCTCAAGAAACTGCTCTAGAATTCCAATTTTATCTTTATATTTTAAACACACAGGCCACAAAACTCCTTTTTATTCTTTGACTGAAGCATCATCCCTCTCCTAGTTTGCAACGCTTTGCACTTGGATGCTTTTCAGAAAACTGATGCAAACATTTACAGTGTCCTCAAATGTAGACTAAAATTTGCTATGACAGCGAATTTTCCACATCAGATATAAAGCGCCTAAAAAGATTTGACTTTGGACATGCTGTGATAAAATACAAATCGAGATATTGTTGATAAAGTTTGCCATTTTAAGATTTAATATTTTGTTAGGGGAAATAAATTTGCATTTTCTTTAAAACTAAATACCATCTCATGTACTACACAAGAAATGTAAATGCCTGTTCCTCCTTTCCAATTATGGAAAGGCTGGAGCAAGGGCAGGGAGAGCATAAAATTGATTCCAAGAGTACATCTGTTGGCTTTCTTTTAGGCTCCTTATTGGAGTCTGCATTAAAATATAGAATATATTTTGTCTGCTGAAGAAAAAAACATACATAAAAAGACATCTTTTTTTTTTTTTTCCTGTTTGGGCTGCTCCTGGGATAGAATGGCTGCTTGGGAATTTTTAATAGCAATGTCCAGTATTCCATCTTAATATTTTTTCCTATTTGGTATTTGGTTGATTTTTTTTTTTTTATTTTAAAACTTGCATTAAAATTTGGTTGCAGATAGCAGATTATTCTTACATATTCTATGTGGAAAAAAAGGAAAGTCACTGCCCTGGACATCTCTGTGATTTTTCAAAAAATAAATTTTAAGTCCAGATTTATTCCCATTGTGATGATTAACAGTTTTCAACACTTGCTTTCAACTTCCATACCCACCCTGACACCTACCTGTGAACAATTAGACTTTAAATATTCTCAGGTGATACAAATGAACTGCTCATAAATATACTGAGAGAAAGCAAGAAATAAAACACACAATCATAACTAGGATGACAGAGTTTGCGGAATTAATTGCTGCTGCATTGAACAGGCGTGGGGTACGCCCTTTTCCTAGAAGCTTGTACAGTTTGTGTTCAAAGACCACAACCCTCACATAGGAAGCATTTGGAGGGTATAAGGAAGGCTGAAACGGTTAATAGGGGAAACACATTAGATATTTGCAAAGTAACTGAAAAATTATATAAAGGAGCAAGGTAGTAGATTTTCTTTTCTAATAGTTTTCATATCCAAAAATCTTTACAAAACTATTTCAAGAATAAACCATGAGAGACTAACTAAAACGCCCATCAATGACGAAAGTATATACAAAATATGGCACAGAATGGAACACTCTTCAGGCTTAAAAAGGAAGGAACTCCTGGAGATTAGCTTGGAGGACATTATGTTAAATGAAATAAGCCAGGTACAGAAAAACAAATACCACATGATCTCACCCACATGTGGAATCTCAAATAATTAAACTCATAGATGCAGAAAGTAGAATGGTGGATACCAGGGGTTGGAGGGCGGGATAAGTAAGGAAATGTTGGCCAAAGTTTATCAATTTTCAGTGAGGGTGAAGAACTTCTGGAGATTTATTACCATATACAGTATGATGACTCTAGTTAATAACATAACATAGACCTGAAAATTGCCAAGAGAGTAGCTCTTCAATGTTCTCACCTTGAAAAAGGGTAAGTGTAAAGTGACAGATATAATACTTAGCTTGATTTAATCATTTCATATTGTATGACATTAAATTGTACATAATAAACATATACAAATTTGTCAATTAAATCTTAATAAAGCTAAAAAATACATGTTTAAAAAACTGGAAGTGATTCCAAGAGTATTTTGTCCTTAAAATATAATAACAAACAGCATTATACAGAAAAATAATAAAGAACAACCTAAAATATATACCTCAAATATGCTCCAGATTAATGTGTAGGCTGTATAATTAAAATGGAATTCAAGCCACAAATGTAATTTTAAATTTTCTAATAGCCACATTTTAAAAATCAAAATGAAAAGATGAATTTACTTTAAGTAATATATTTTATTTACCCCAATCTATTATTATTTTACCATGTAATCAGTAAAAACGTTGTAAATGCGGTATTTTACATTTTTTATTTCATGTTAAGTCTGTATAATCTCTATAGGGACAAGCCATAGCTGCATTGCTAACGTAACTAGTGGCTGTTATAGTGAACAATATAGGTTTAATGCACTCCTATCTTCCTATGCCTGTACCAAAATATCACATGGGCCCCAGAAATACCTACGAATGTTTCTTATAAATAATAAAATAAGCTATCTTGAAGTTCCTTTGTTTTTTCCTAAATAAATTATTTAATGTGATCATTTATAAGAGGTTCTAAACTAGGTTATGATGAATGTCTTAAAGTGAACAAAGGTAATTTTCCGCTTTGAAAAAACAAAAATAAAAAGGAATTTTCTTTTGGCCAAAGGCAAATTTTTGCATAAGCATTTCAGATTTTCTAAGGGGAAAATAGCAAAGAAGTTAAACTCCAGGATACAAAAAGAGGGACTTCACATAATTCTTTGGCTATGCCATAATAAATGGTTTTAAAGCCAAAAGCCTGGATCATTGTAACGAAACATATCAGCTCAGCAGACCGGTCCCAGAAAGAGTGATAGCTACCACATCATGCACCTTGTTTCAAAACTGAAAACTGACAATCTGCAAGAGTTGAAAACAGCAGGCATATAATCATTGGGTACTTTCTTGCATGCTAATGGCTAAGTGAGTATATCAATGACAGTATTGAAGGTGGGTAGACACGGGTTTATTGTTTAATGGACTCTTTCTTTCCACAGGAACTTAAAGTCAATGCTAACACTGTTCTCTGTCTGTACAGGACCCATGCCGTGCCAGTCTGTGACAGGAAGAGTAAGTGCGGACTTTGTGTTTACATGTCTTTATTTTGCTTTTCCAATATTTAGGGGCAAAAAAAGAGGAACAATGAAAAAATATATTGGGAAGTTTTGTAATGTAGCTTTTGTGGAGGTAGAGACAAAAAAGATTATTTCTGTTAGCACTAAGCTTTCCCCAAATTATATACCATAAGCCACCCAACAGGGAATCACAGAGTAGTGTATCCTTAATTGGATCTTCAGGAGCGAGAAAAGAATGCACTTCATTAAGAACTGTTTCTCCTGAGGCTATGATGCCTATACATTTCAGATCATGTATGTGAAAGGAAAAGACAGCATTTCAAAAGCAATTACGCTGTTCATAATCCTTACCCAAGTTTAGGTGAAAGAGATACAAGAAGGGAAGGGAAGGTTTGTTACATAAAATAAATTCATTCTTCATGTTATGTTCTTTCTTCAAATTGAATCAGAAGTTCCTTGAAGGCAGAGAGAAAAGTGAAGAACAGAGATTTCCCTTTTCATTTTGGGGGCAATATCATTCCACCATTCTAATTTTATCCATTTCTGGCCTTATCAATGATAAGAATTGACATTTATATCCCAGGTTTCTGAAAAATAAGCTTTCATATTTGGAGGACAGACATTATCCATACACAGACTAGGCATGACAATTAAGTTGGCCAACTCGTCTCAGGAAAACATTGCTGAGTATCAGTATGGTCAGGTTTGAGGTGACTCCCCTTGGGAAGTTATGCACTAACTCCAGTGCCTGTTCTACCCTTCAAAGCAATTTTGGAACTCCTTTTCTGGAATGGCCATCAGAACTGTCATCATACAAGATCTGACAATTAAGTTTTGTGAATTTATTCTAGAAAAAAGTGCTTCCTACCTTGCTGCTAAGTATTGCCGTGATTACCTTCCAAGTCCTGCCTTTGGCCATGGTGCTAGTCAGCAGTGAGGTACGCAGCACTCTTTCCAGGATGAAGTTGTGAACATAATTGTCAGACCTTGTATGAAGACAGCTCTAATGGCCAGTCCAGAAAAAGAGTTCCAAAATTGTTTTCAAGGGTGGAATAGGCACTGGAGTCAGCGCAAAGCCACCCAAGGAGAGGACCTCAAAAGTGACGATGGTGATATTCAGCAATGTGCTATGTAGCACTATTTCTACACTGAGTTTGCGAACTTAATTGCCTGACCTCTGTGTATATAAAATATGAATGAATATGTGTATGTATGAATGATATGTAAACACACAGATGGCCGAAATCAACCAAATACAGCATTCTTGAAGTTATAAAATGATATTTTAAACATGAAAATTACAACTTGGAAAATTTTCATGTAAACATCTTCAAAAAAAATCCTTAGGACATATGCACTCAGTTGGATTCCAGTGAATAACTAGCATGTGTTTTAGGAAGGGATGGAGAAGCTTTGTGTTTGCTGCCAACATTGCAACTCACTTCTCCATAATCAAATCTGTCTTTGTTCTTTCAGATTGTTTTTCAGACTATTCATAATGTGATGTGCCCTTGTTCTGTCTTTACAGACATGTTACCCACTGCACCTGTGCAAAAACACTCCTACCCATATGCCTTTCGTTCCACCCAGCCACAAGCACACCTTCATTGTTATGTATTCAAGCACCCAGGCACCTAGTTATCAAGTCCCGCTATGTCACAGGTCAAGAAATGTGTTGAGTTTTAGAAAAGTTCAGCGATTTATGCCATTAACTGAGAGGAAAAGTAACTATGAAGAGCAAAGGGCTTTGCATTTTTCAATCTGTAATCACTGTTCTGAAGAAAGAGCATGGCCTTTAGAACTGTGAAATAACTTTGTCCTTCATAAGGAGTTGCATTATGTCCACGCATTGCAAAATAATATATCCTGTGTTTTGGAGTATAAACAAGAATCTTTTAAACTCTTTTTTTAATTATTATTATTAAATCATAGCTGTGTACATTAATGCAATCATGGGTACAATGTGCTGGTTTTATATACAATTTGAAATATTTTCATCAAACTGGTTAACATGGCCTTCATGGCATTGTCCTAGTTATTGTGTTCAGACATTTTGTAAAGTGTACACGGGGTTAAATCTATCTTGTAAAAATATAAGACATGATATTTAATAAGTCTCTAAGCAAAATACATACTGAACTACTGAATATTACTATTTTTTTCCTTTCCCTCCTCACAATATTTCTTCTTTGTCTTGGATTTCTAAGAGAGTAACATAGCTTCAACATATATATAAACATGTGCTGATTACCAAGCAGATGATAGAAGGCCTGATTGCGATCTGAATGTTATTTACTAATTGAGCACATTTGGGAAAACAATTGAACTTTTCTTTTTGTTTGTTTCTCTTCCATTAAATGTAGATAATGTATGTCTATAGCCCAATAAAATCTCAGAATTATTTGTGAGAAAAAAATGTGGTGATATTTATGTAAGATTTACATTCTCACGACTCATTCACAATTGCTCTGCCTTGAGAACACTTAGCAATGATAAGTGTTAGAACTGAATTATTTTTGCCTGTTTATTCAGGCTTTCTTTTGCCTTACTTTTTAATATCTGAAAACAATCCTTATTTATACAAAGACAGATCAGCCTTATAGACAGTGGCATATACTTTGTTGTTATCATCAACATGTCAGCTTTGTAGGCACAGGGGGCAATACTGGCCTTTTCCCTTTATGCTATTATTTTTATATTTCTACTGACAATTTCCTGACTCCCTAGAGTGGAGCTATTCACAGAAGCTGAGGAACTGGAACAGGGCCATAATGGGCTTCTGTTTACCCCATGCCCCATAGTGGAAGGGCAAGGGGTAAACAGAAGTTTAAATTATCTTCCCAAATACTAAAGGAAACTCTGAGATGATAAACCTGGAAGAATCACTTCACAATCCTGATATTTTTTTCTATTTAGAAAAGAAAGAAAATTGTGATTCACAACATTTAGAGAAATATGTATACGTACATATTTTTTTGTTTTTTTGTTTGTTTTTTGAGACAGAGTCTCAGACTGTTGCCCTCAGTAGAGTGCTGTGGCATCATGGCTCACAGCAACCTTGAACTCTTAGGCTTATGTGTTTCTCTTGCCTCAGCTTCCAAAGTAGCTAAGAGTACCCTGCCACACCACCCAACTATTTTGTTGTTGTTGCAATTATCATTTTTTTTTTTTTTTTAGCTGGCTCAGGAGGGGTTCAAACCTGCCAGCCTCAGTGCATGTTACCGGCATCCTACCCACTGAGCTACGGGTGCCACCCAGTATATGTATATTTTTTGAAGTAACTAGACCAAATTTGATCATCTTATGCTTGGCAGAAACAGTGTGTTCAAAATTTGAACCATGAATATTCAAAATGAAGTCAAGAGTGTAGGACATCAACACATTTCTGTCTTTACCAAGTGATAAGCTCTGGGAACAGGGTTATACATGAGGTAATTCATTTTAATTTTAGATATAATGAAACTAAGCTCAGAAAGTTCTGAAACTTTCCTAAGGTTACACAGTAGGTAAATAGCTAGCAGGTTTCAACTCACATATGTCTGATGCAATAGATGCCAACCTAGCAGAAAAGTAAAAGACTAAATATAAAATAAACCTAGAATAAAACACAACACTGAATATTATGAAAATTTTCACCAAATGTAATATAGGTTGCATTGTAATTTCTTTATGAAGAAAGCAAAAGTCCTATAATGTATTTGAGGTGACCATAATTAATATGATAATGAAGACATTTATGGTTACCTCAAATATAGATAAATGACATGCAAAAGAAAATGTAGGTGGTCATTCTGATTATTTAAGCTCAGAAATTTTCAATGTTTATTATTTGGAAATCGTGCTAATTTCTCTGTCCTATACATATAACACCCACTCCCAAACAGATTTCTAATAATTAACTTTAATAAAGGATGAATGGATAGCATAACTTTTAGAAGTATAAATATTATTTTTAATTTTTTAAAATTTGTTTTATAATAATTTAAACTACTTGCAACAAATTTAATATACCATTAATAAAAAACTGGATATGGGGAACTATACAAGTAAAACTGTACTCAAATTTAAGTGGATAAATCAGTGGTCACTTGAGAATTATTTAATACTCAAATATATGTATAAGTTTTTCTGTTTTTAAAGTGCCATCCGCATAAAGAGATCAAATGGTGATTTATGCTATTTCAAATATTTGTATTATATCCACTGAAAAATAAAACTGAAGTAAAATTAAATTAAGATTATTATTTTAATATTTCTACTGACAATTCTAAACTTGATGCTAATGATCTGAGTACATGGCATATAATCTCTCAGACATACATGACAACTGATGTGATATACTTGGAATTTCCTGGGCTGAGATATTATTTATTTTTGGTTGAATTTTTACTCCTTTTTCAGCATTTAAATCACTCTTGACAGATCAGCTAAACAGAAAGGATATGTCTTTGGTAGGATTTTGACCAAGCATGAATTCATGGTCTGCTAAAGTGACTATACAGTGAAATACTCACATAAAATAGGAGTTAAGAGGCATGTAATGAAATTTCTAAAGTTATCCAACTTCCTCCCTCTGTATAAGATTGTAAGGATTGGGCCGACCAAATACGGAACAGACCAAGGCCTAAGGACGGGCGGCAATCAAGTTAATTGATGCACTTGGTTTCACATTCCATTTTCAGGAATGTGAAAACCCAACACTTTACAAAAATTTTATAATGATATTTGTTTGGAATATTAAAAAATCTTTTTTTCCCTCAATGCCCCAAAGGTTACCATCATGTTTAAAATCTGCCTTGTGTTTTTATTTTTCATTCTTTAGTTTGCAATAGGGCATCAAAGAGTTGCAATGTAGTATATGCATTCTTTATCACTGACTTCATAATCTGGAAAACTTCTATTACAATGAGGATTTTCCTCTTAAGAGATTGGGTCTCTCACTATGTCACCCAGGCTAGTCTCGAACTCCTGTCTAACCCTCCAAAGTAGCATAGCACCATGCCTGATGTAAAAGTAAGACTTAATATAACAAATCCACATAAAAATCAAAGATACCTTAATTAAAGTTGGTGTTCTCACAATTATCCCCCAGGTTTTTGTTATGTACTACTTGTATTTTGGTAATATTTTGGCAAAAAAGAAAAAAGGGAAGGGATGAAAGCTACAGAAATCACACTACCAGTGTGTTACAGAGCCCTTGCACGACCTATCTCTATTTTCTCTATTTTATATAATTAATTTTTCACATTTATATTTATATTCATTCTATAGTTAAGGGAATTAAGATACATTTCCCTTGTTAATATTGATATATATGTGATTAGGTATATCTCATAAATCCACGTGCAAAAGTTCATGTAAACCATCTATCAGTTTTACTTGCATCCAGGAAAGACCATGCACAAAATACCTCAGCTTTCCTATACAAATGCCTATTTGTATCCAATTATAGAGTGTAATAAGTACATTACAATTGCTGTATTTTATTAAATTATTAAATTTTGGTTTTACATATATATTTCTGTTAATTCATGGAAACAGGACAATTTATAAGAGATTAGTTACCAGTTAGAATGGACTTATTGTTAAGAATAGATGTTAAATTTTACCTGAATATCTCATTTAAGCTTAACCCATTTGCATTTACTGTATTTTTTCAGTACTAGAAATTAAATAGAAATTAATTTTTCTAGTACTGAAATTAAATAGAAATCTGTTGTGGTATAATCAGACCACTCAGAAATTCCTTTTACCTAAGTGGTTATAATAATGATAATGGCAAAATACATTTTTAACATTTCTGTATTATGTTAGATCCCCTAGAAGTACAGATTCCGTGAAGTGTATCATAAGGGAGTAAAAATACAAGAAATTCTTTGGACATGAAAGACAAACATAAGGTTACCAATAGCGCTAGGAGATGACCTGTACACACTTAAACATGCCCAAGGGAGAAAATGGCTACAACTTCCCCTAATAGTTTGTAAAATGCTCATTTTTAGAAAGAAAGAGATAATGGGGCATTTCAGAGAACATCTATTTACTATTCTCTTGTGAATGAAAGTTATGAATATAAAATGGGGAGACAGTTTCTGGGCTTTCTGCAGATAAGATATTTGCATAGCAATACTCTTTGTTTCAATAATTCCAGTAAAGCTTTACACTGATGATGCAATGCTACAAAAGAGTCCTTACTCTGGCTTTATATATAACTATATACAAATGTATTCCACGAGATGCTATGTTAATCCAAAATTGAACATCTTTGCTTTGTTCTTAGCCTTGAAAAGCTGGTGGGTGATCCCAAATCACAATCACACCCTTCTGGCGGTAGCGGAAACAGTTTATTTGTATTAATGCGTTGTAGTTCAATATGATTTGTTTTCTGAGATATCCAAAAACACAAAGGAAGTGTTATTGGTTGAGCACTAACTCTGGATTTTCTGTTCTTTCTTTTCCTGAAAAACAACTTTAAAAAATAGGATCATTTTTTAAAAGGCAGTGACACAAAGAGCTAAAAATGTTTAGAGGAGAGTGACTATGAATTTATCCCTTACTAAAAGGATTTCTCCCACCAAGATCACTGGCAATGTTATTTTAAACCACATTACCATACACATTCCATATAAAATGCGATGCACATAAATCTGCATTAAAAAATTAAATACCCAAAACTGTCAATGGAGCAAAAAGTTGTAACGATAACTATATGTTTTTTAATTTTATTCTAAGCATGAGTCAAGATTTCAATTCTACCAAATAATAAGAAACAGTTTATATAATGTCAAATAGGTTAATGGTAATTTACTAAAGAATAATATTTCATATGTAACTTTGCTTACCATTAGCTTTTACTGGATACATTGCTTTTTTGTTAACAAACCTACAGCATAGAAATTAACATATAAAATTCTATTTCAAAATTTCACTTCCCTTGTGATTACTTCATTGAGCATTTTTTCATGTTTGTTGGCCATTGGTCTATCTTCTTTTAGAAGTTTTCTGTTAATGTTATTTGCCCACTTTTTGATAACTTTTTTTATTATTTCTTGCTGATGTGCTTGTTTTTTTCTATTTAATTGATTCTGTTGATTAGCCCTTTATCAGATGTATAGCTTGCAAATATTTTCTCCCACTCTGTAGGTTGTTTATTTGCTCTCTTGATTATTTCCTTGGCTATGCAGAAGCTTATTTTCCCTATGTAGCAATGATTTTTTCATTCAGGTAGACAGAACAATTCCTTTCTAAATTTAATGGAATACATGATATTAATGCCGATTGAATCACGTTTGAGTCATTTATTTTTGTTGTTGTGATTGCCACTGGTGTCTTCTTCATGAATTCATTGCTTAGGCTGACAGAAATCTAGACATATATCCTCACTTACTTTAATTTGGAAAATGCATTTTAAAATTAAAATATATTGGAAATGGTTAGATCATTATTAGAGATCTAACAGTAAGTTTAGAAAGAAATAATAACTAATGTATATTTATTGCATAAATCAAAGGAGATGCTATAGTTTGGATTTATAAGAATACAGGCATCAGCACCTTAAAATGAATGACTTATGCTTGTTAGAACAATAGTGCACATATAAAATGATAAACACTAAATAAGTTAATACCTCAACATAACAGATATGGTAGGGCTATGTGGTAAAAAAAAAAAAAAGAGAGAGAGAGAGATATCTGGACTTGATATTGGTGTCCAAAGATAATTTCTAACAGTAAGAAAAAACACCTTAATTATCTCTTACTTCTAGAGCAGTGGTTCTCACTAGGAAGGTTGAGAATCACTGTTCTAGAGTCTTAGTCACTCTTTTTCAAAATGAAGTTTCCATTATAATGAAATGCTTGATAATACAGGAATATTGCAAATGAACTTCAACTAGTATTCACTGAACACAAGGCAATAATTTATAATTATCTTTGATCTTGACCAGATGCAACAGATAACCTCCAGGTAAAGACCTCTTTGATCTATTAATAATTCTCTAGAATTATAAGCTAGATATCCTCTAGCTTCCCTAAACAGAAATATTATAAAAAGTCTTACACTTGCATTCCAAAGTATTTTTATTGGGGCATTTTCTAAAACATATATAGTATATTATGAATTTGTGGGAAAATTGGTATCTACTCCAAAGACTTTTCTTTCTTTACCTTTTCCTTTCCGTCCCTTCCCTTCCCCCCCCCTTCTTTTTTGTAGTTTGCCAGCTACGATCAGATTTTTTAAGTTAAAATCCTGGCTGCATCACTAAGGTGAGCAAGTTATTTATCTTACCTGTTTTCTCTTTAGTTATTTAGAGAGAATAATACAGAACATCCGCCCTATGACTTCTATGAGGATTAAGTGAGGTAATGTGTGGAGACCATCAGAAAAGTATTTGACATATAGTAACCACAGAAAGCATTTTTGAAGCTGGAGAATCTTGAGTTTTTCTTCTGGAATTTACACCATGCCACATATTTTTCTTTCCACATCAATTGAACAATATATCCTGCCTTCACTAGTAAGCATTGCAATTATTATTATGGTAATTAAAGACAATTCTAACATGCCCTTTTAATGCAACTACATTTGAAAATATCTATGTTGTTAACTAATGGAATATATGGAAAAGCTTGTGTTAAGTTCTCAAGAATTTACCAGATTTTAACTCAATAGTTGAGTTGCATTGTAAAAGAATTAGCTTAAATGCTGTAATGTAACATTTATTTTCCTGAGAAATAATAATTGCTTTTCATGAGATTCACTTTTCAACATGACTTAAATTCATAATTTTAATTATATATGTGGAAAAGCCACACTTGAATAAATAATGCTAACTTTAAATTTAAAGGGACTTGTCTAATTTTTCCATAATTAGTATTAATATGTTAAAAATTGTGCTTATTTTTAAAATTAGAATCCAGAACAAAAACAATAGCAACCATAATAATAACAAATATACTATTATCTTGCTAATAACTACTGTATTTGTAAAGCAATTTTTCCCCCCTGAATTCTTATTCTGATTTCATATGGAGAATGATCTGATTATATTAGTATTTAAAAAATATCCTGAGTGGCACCTGTGGTTCACTGAGTAGGGCACCGGCCCCATATACCAAAGGTGGGTTCAAAGCCAGCCTTGGCCAAACTGCAAAACAGAAAAATAGCTGTGCATTGTGGCGGGTGCCTGTAGTCCCAGCTACTCGGGAGGCTGAGGCAAGACAATCGCCTAAGCCCAGGAGTTGGAGGTTGCTGTGAGCTGTGTGACGCCACGGCACTCTACCAAGGGTGATGGAGTGAGACTTTGTCTCTACAAAAAAAAAAAAAAATATATATATATATATATCCCCAGCTATTTGGGAGGTTCCAGGGGAAGGATTGCTTGAGACCAGGAGTTGGAGACTAATCTGTGCAAAATAATAAAGCCTCATCTCTACAAAAAAATTAAAAAAAGACATTACCTAAATTGTGGTACATGTATACCATGGAATATTATGCAGCCTTAAAGAAAGATGGAGACTTTACCTCTTTCATATTTACATGGATGGAGCTTGAACATATTCTTCTTAGCAAAGTATCTCAAGAATGGAAGAAAAAGTATCCAATGTACACAGCCCTACTATGAAGCTAATTTATAGCTTTCATATGAAGGCTAAAACCCAGTTATAGCACAAGAATATGGGGAAAGGGGCAAGGGTGGGGAGGGAGGAGGGAGGATGGGTGGAGGGAAGGTAATTGGTGGGGCCACTCTTACGTTGTGTCTTGGAAGGGTACAGGCGAAACTTTCTAAATGCAGAATACAAATGTCTTCATACAATAACTAAGAAAATGCCATGAAGTCTATGTTAAACAGTTTGATGACAATGTTTCAGAATGTATGTGAAGCCAGCACATTGTACCCCTTGATTACATTAATGTACACAGCTATGATTAAAAAAAAAAAAAAAAGACATTACGGGTGTAGTGGCTACTCATGAGGCTAAGGCAGGAGAACTGTTGATTTGCTGGAGCCCAGGAGTTTGCAGCAAGCTATGATGATGCCACTGCACTTTAGCCAGGGCAACAGAGTTAGACCTTGTCTCAAAAAGTAAATAAATTAAAGAAATAAAGAAAAAGAAAAAGAAAAATATGTAACTTCAATTTTTAGTTGTTCTTAATATTAATAAAAGCACTCTTTTAAAGAAGATCATCACATATCTCTGAAAATACTTTTAAAAGTCATCTGATGAATAGCTTTATATTAACAAACATCCTTAAAATCAATAACTTTAATCATAACTGTTTCTCTCCGTTTTCTTTCCAAAAGATGAGAAATGCTGCTTTTTATTAGTTTCTGTAGAGGACTGGACACCATGCTTACAAAGGACAGTTTCTGATTCTTATCACATTAAAAGGAAACGCTGAGAACAGGACAGTCTCCTGGAAAGCCTAGAGACGCTTCCTGACTTGGGGGCAATCCCCCAAGTAACTCAGTGTTCTGGAATGAGATAAGGTCGGTCACTCACTAGTAAGCATGTGTTAAACATTGATGCTTAGTAGTTCTTCATGAGGGTTGTGGGGAAAGAACACGTGAGGAGAGCACATGGCAATCCTTACACAGGCAGCCCTCATATGTAATTACCTGACCTCTCCACACCTGTTTATGTCAACTACCTTAACTCTCCACACCTGTTGTGTATAACCTTAATAAATAGCCGTTGCGGCGGGGGGGGGGGGGGGTGCTCAAGGCTACCCTGCAGCTAAGGTTAGCCTGCCTCCCGCAAGCTTGTACTTTGAATCCATGTCACGCCTGGTTCCTTCCTACAGCGACCGAGACCGGGCCATACGGGCCCCAACAAGAAGTTTACAAAGATATCTCCCTATCCTGAATATCTTTATCACTTACTGCCTATAACTATTCAGGGCTATTCAATGACTAGGCATTTATTCATAGATCTTACAATCAAGCTGTTTTGGGAACATGATCTCTTGAATTTTAAACCTTTATTTTGGTTTACTGTACAAAACTTTTATTTTAATTAATGGAAAAATCCATTTAATTATGCATGCAACTGACAAGATTGGTCATTTATCAATAAAATGTGTAACCATTCAACTAACCGAGGCCTCATGCCAGTCAGGACGGGCAATCAAACAGGCAGCTCAACTATGATGCAGCTGAGTGCTAACCTGTGAAAGGACTAACAGCGTGAAAGTGAATCCCAGCTCAGTAATAACAACAGCTAATATGTATGAGCCCTCACGTGTGCCAGGCACTGTGCTCTATGTTTTATATACACCATCTCATTTTGCCTTCACAATAATTCAGCTCCTAGATGTCATTCCCAGCCCACAGACTCACATCTCACAGAATTAGAAAGTGCAAATGTTAAAATTCAGTTCAGGTCTTCATGCCTTCAAAGGTAATGCTCTCTCCACATGCCATCCTACCATTCAAGAACTTACACCTTCACTGAATTATAGGGGAGTCACTGTTGTTAACAATGGAATGAATGGCAGGCAGAATATGCATCTCCCTACTATTACATAACTTAAACTGGAGGGTAAATTACACAATTATGTTCCAACCGTATCGCTGACCATTTCAGGAATCACACTGCGGCCACAGCACTTAAATTTTGCAGTGCTCAGTCAGCCTGGAAACGTTTCTTGTATTCTTGGTTCAGGGATGTAATGCAAACGGGTTTAGCTCACAGCAATGCTGTCCTACATGTGCCATCAAGAAATAACGTCAGACAGAAGAATTGACGTCGACGGCACCCTTACGGACTTGTACAAAAGACAACTCATACAGCCATCGTACAGCGTAACTGCGTGTAAAATCACATTCCGCAGGATTTCAAAGACACATCCATTTTACACCTGGAGAAAACCTAAAGAGATGGTGTGTGCTGTGTTGATCACTGAGGCGTATCACTGGAGCCCACCACTGGGAAGATATTAACATGTATCATACTCAGTAGACTAGTCATACACGTCAATGTCATGGATACTTGACCTAAAACTCAGTGTGCCTTTCATTCCAGTCATGGAACAGTAGACATGCTTTTCTCCCTCAGGCAGCAACAGGAGTGCAGAAGACGACGCTCTGATTTATGTGTTGAATTTACGGCCTTAACTAAGATCTCAATTCCAAATGTGTTGGTATGTGGGAAATCCTGCAAACAGTGGCTGCCTGTGTAGTTTTAAAAGCATAATACTAATCCATTCATTTTAACAATGTAAAATTTCTTGCTTTTTAAAAGCAATGTTCTTTCTGGGCATAATACTGTTCTTGTTTTATAGAATATACATAAGAGTGGGTTTCATTTCTAATACTTGCATAACAAGGGGCTAGACATAATTAGTCTGGATATTGTATGTGACAGTGATTGTGTGCATGTAGTTTATAATTGAAATGATTGTTCAGGGTTAACAAGGCTGCACTTCACTGTCAACATATACTTACTTCATTAGTAATGCAGCTCATACACTGCACTTACCATTAATTCAATGACGGTTTGGGGGCAACTCACTAAATAGATTGCCAAGTAAAAAAATCATGGTTACCTCATTATTTTAGGATATTTTGTCTCGGAACAATAGCTGGAGAATAGCTGATGTATCGATAAAACCCAATACCGATTCGTTACTTAACATATTAGGGGAAAATGCATTGGCTATCATTTATTTGCTGTGCAACTCAGATGCATGTTTTTGCTGCCATTATTCATTCAATCCATTCATTTAAGCAAGCATTTTTTTTTCTTAGCATTTCTTATGTGCTTGTGTTACTGGAAATCTCTTCAGTAGAGATTTATTAAGGCATTCCTCACCCTTAAAGACCTCATGGTCTAGCAGGAAAGAGAAATGTGTAAACATAAAATTATTCAACAAGGAAGTGCACATGTAAAGTCATGCTTTGCATATCATGCCGGCATTGAGGTAATGTGCCCAGCCCAGCCCAGCCTGCAGAGACCGGGGAAACGAGGAGGCAGAGAGCAGAGTGAGCAGCAGGGAAAGCTTCCTGGAGGAGGTGACATGGACACACAGGCTGAGGCTTGAAGGACAGGTATAGCCTCACCACTGCAAGGAAATGACACAAAGATGGAGGTGGAGATGAAGGGGAGGATTGTTTTCTTCAGAATAAATAGCATGTGCAAAATATGAACGATAAATCTGTAGCACTTAGGAGAGGGCCCTGATATATAATAAGCCCCCATTATGTATGATTTACATTAGGGAACCATTCTGTTCTAGTGGTAGCTGGGGGGAGGGGAAGAAATGATAATGAAGTGGACTGGAACAGTGATAGAAGCAATGGAGACAACTAATTTGCAACATTTTAAAATTCATTTATTTATTTATGTATTTATTTTTTGAGACAGGGTCTCACTCAGTCATCCTGGGTAGAGTGCTGTGGCATCATAGGTCACAGCAGCCTCAAACTCTTGGGCTCAAGTGATCCTTTTGCCTCAGCCTTGCGATTAGCTGGGACTATAGGCACCTGCCACAATACCTGCCTAGTTTTTCTATTTTTAGTAGAGAAGGGGTCTTGTTCTTGCTCAGACTTGTCTTAACCTCCTGAGCTTGAGGTGACCCACCTGCCTCAGCCTCCCAGAGTGTTAGGATGACAGGCGTAAGCCACCATGCAACACTTTTGACCCATTTGAGACCATTGCAGACTTTACCTACAAGTAAAACTGGCAGGACCTGGTAATGGTTTGAATTAGGAGATGTGAAAAAAGTTTAAGGTCATTTCAAGATCTCTGAATTAGATGAATTGCTGGGCACCCATGCCTTTAAAATAGAAAATAAACATGAAAATAAAATTTTAACGGTAATGATGATTAAGTCCATTTTGGACATGATGAGTTGGTAGTATTTTTAAATGTTTATGCTCAGCAGGTAGATGGCTACACAGGTATGTTGCTCTCATAAGCTTTGATCCTGATGAAAAGATAATGGGCATCATTAGTATGTCCTAACAGATTAAAAACATAAACACGGATAAAACCACTTAAGGAGTATTACACAGTGAGAGGAGCAGCGGGCTGAGACCTGCCTAAGTACTTCAAGAAAAATCAACACTTAAGGGAGAACAGAAAGCAGAAAGTCAGAAAAAGAATAATCATAAGGATAACAAGCAAGTTTTAAGAATCTGGGGTCTCGGCTCGGCGCCTGTGGCTGAATGGGCTAAGGCACCAGCCACGTACACCTGAGCTGGTGGGTTCGAATCCAGCCCGGGCCTGCCAAATAACAATGATGGCTGCAACCAAAAAATGGCTGGGCATTGTGGCGGGCACCTATAGTCCCAGCTTCTTGGGAGGCGGAGGCAGGAGACTCGCTTGAGCCCAGGAATTGGAGGTTGCTGTGAGCTATGATGCCACAGCACTCTATCCAGGGTGACAGCTTGAGGCTCTGTCTCAAAAAAAAAAAAAAAAAAAAGAATTTGGGGTCTCAGCTCGGTGCCCATGGCACAGTGATTACGGTGTCAGTCGCATACACTGAGGCTGGTGGGTTCGAATCCAGCCCAGGCAACTGCGTGACAACTACAACAAAAAAATAGCCGGGCATTGTGGCGGGTGCCTGTAGTCCCAGCTACCTGGGAGGCTGAGACAAGAGAATCACTTAAGCTCAAGAGTTCGAGGTTGCCATGAGCTGTGATGCCACAGCACTCTACTGAGGGCAACATAGGGAGACTCTATCTCAAAACAAAACAAACAAACAAAAAAACCCAACATTATGAATCTGGGGTCCATGAAGTCAAGAGAATACCTCGGAGGAGCGATTGAAGAGCAGATGACGCCTTGGTGCCTATAGCTCAAGTGGCTAAGGCACCAGCCACATACACCAGAGCTGGCAGGTTCAAATCCAGCCTGGGCCTGCCAAACAATGACAACTACAACCAAAAAATAGCCAGGCGTTGTGGTGGGCACCTGTAGTCCCAGCTACCTGGGAGGCTGACTCAAGAGAATCGCTCAAGCCCAGGAGTTGGAGGTTGCTGTGAGCTGTGATGCCACGGCACTATACCCAGGGTGACAACTTGAGGCTCTGTCTCAAAAAAAAAAAAAAAAAATGAAGAGCAGATGACTGACCACTTTAAGGCATGTGGGGTTTGGGTCAAGTCAGTACTGCTTAAGTGCACAGGACCTAGCAATGAAGTCATCCCTGAAGCTTCAGGTGGCACTGGGAGTAGAAAGCAGACCATATTCATTAAAGAACAACCGTGAGACTGGACAAAAAGATGAAATGGCCAGACTACTTCCTGTTACATAGCCAGTCTACACTTATATAAGATAACAAAAACAAAGTAGAAAGAGCCAAGTGCAGCAGGGCTCCGGGCCTGGCGGAGCAGCATCCACTATGAAGTCAGTAGAGATTTGCTGGCCTTGCAAATAGGAATGGTTATAATTCCCAAAGGAATTTTCTAAGACCAGCTCTGTGAAACTAAATGTGCTGTTGGATGTCCGATTAAACGAAACAAAGATTCCCTACAGGCAACCTTAGGGGCATGTAACATTTGCTCTCAATCATAAGAATTGATAGTGAAAATGCACTCTACGTGGAGCACGGCATGTCATAATACACCATTGGGCTATTTGAAAAACATCAAATACATAAATCAGTGTCCAAAAGGGACTGTGCAAAACAGGCAGTATATGGACAAGAAATCCGTGGGTAGCTCTCTGACAGTCATTCGTCTGCTCAACACATTTGTAATTCAGTAAGAAATAATATTTAAGATAGTAACACTTCAAGCACTTAGATCAGATCATTTTATAATGTATGTAACTATCTTGTCAGTCAGCAAAATAGCTCATTGTTATTTAATAAATATATTTAACAAGATTTCAAGTTTAGTAACCTTTCCAGTTAGGTTTTAGAAGTATTTATCTGCAATAATACATAATAAATATTTTCAAATATGCAATATTAGGTACAGAAAAATAATTTTGAAATTTCACGTGGCGTTTTTGTCCAGTAGGTAGGAATATGTATTTGAGAATAACGAACTGCTGACTCATTTATCCATTCAAAAAAAATCATTAGTCATTATTCAATATGTGCCACGGTACTATGTGCGGAAGCACAAAATAAGCTGTGTAGATTCAAAAATAAAAAAGATATGTTCCTTATTGTGTTGTTCATGATCTGTTGGGAAAACAATCAAAAAAATTCCTATATATAAAAAGCTAACATGGCACAAATAATTGTGGGAGATCAAAGGAAGGACTTCTAGAGGGGACAGATGAACAATATAAAAACTTCAAAAGATAAACATTTAAATACTAAATATGAAAAAGATTTAGTGGGCTGTTTTTGAAAGTCACATTGTCATGGTCATTTATTAATTGTGTCCCCAGCATTAACACAGGCCGTTTTCAGCCATATGTTGGAGTAGGTTGCCCATAGGCAGATGGGCCCTGATTGGGTTAAGTACCTATGACCCATATTCATAAGAATTGGTTCAGAAATGGATACATTATAAAGATATGACTATTAAGACTTCCAAGGGAGAGGTAGGGCTTCTCTTACCTTGGAGTTTCATGACAAACTCTTCCTTTTTTAAATCTGGACAAGGACGAGATGGAAACCCTAGTTGTTTGCAGCTATCCTTCACTAATGAGAAAGTCTACCCTAAAAGAAAATTTTAGAAAGTCTGCCTAAAAAGAAAATTTTTTGCCTAAAGAGGCAAAGCAGAGAAAGAGAAGAAGCCCTGATCACATCAATGAGCCCTGAATCAAGACATGTTTCATGGTTATAAAAGGGAACAAATTCCTTTTATTGTAACCAGATTGAGTCATAGAATCTATATCTTCTAACCTAGAGAGTTGTATTAGTCCTAAGAATTAATTTAAATGAAATCTAGGGAAATGTATCTCTCTGAACTACCCCACCCTGAACATAACAAGCATGTTAAATATCAACATTAAAAATAGCAAATTTGGAGGTGGTTATAAATTATATCCAATATCATGTTGCATGTAAAGTTGTGGCACAAAACAACTTTCTAGAAAAAAATCTAGACGCAAGTGCTTTGTAAATAAAGTAAGAACTTTACCATTCTAAGGCGAGACTTAGTGTCCTTGCTTTCATACAATTTTGTCGACTTTGAGTGCCCAGAATCTAAGAAGAAATAAGCACACACTAGAATAAGCTAAGAGTAAGGCCCTGAGAAGGCTTTTTAAAATAAGAGACACGATGAAAGTTACATGGTGTGCAAGTACCCTGACTCTAAAGTATGATGATCAAATGAAAATTGAAGAAGGGGGCAGATAATCTATTTAATGCCTATCTCTAATGATATTGTAATTAGATTACCAAGTATTTAAAAATTATTATTATTGAGATACTTTCTCATCATTTAATTATATGGATTTCCGACTTTGATTATAATTTAAAGATACATCTATAAGAATGTACATGCTGGTAACATGTGAAGAATACAAAAGAACTTTCTCAGACTAAATGCCCAAAGGCCTGACTAACCAGGATGATTAGGGAGTGGAGGAGATGGGAGGAAAGACTCTGGTTAATTCAGTGATTTGTCTCACCACATAATCTGAAAGCCATTTCTATGTTATACTTTTTAAATTTTGAAATAATTATAGAGTCACAAGAAATTGCAAATATAGTATAAAGAGGTTCTATATTCCCTTTACGTAGTTTCTTCCTTCCAATGCTTACATCTCACATATACTATATGAAAAACAGGAATTTGACAATATAGGTATAGCTCTACGACTTCTTGCCACATGTAAATTTTATTTATTTATTTATTTATTTATTTAGCAGTTTTTTTTTTTTGGCCTTTTAGCCACAGGCGCTGCCCCATTTATAATTTTTTAAGTATGCCTGCATCTGTAGTCTTGCTCCAGTCCCCCAAATATTAGGCACAGGGCCGGGTGCAGTGGCTCACTCCTGTAATCCTAGCAC
>CAUYRH010159242.1:0-11586 GCA_963574655.1 Perodicticus potto | reverse complement strand
AAATGTGTCTCCACTGCTATCTATAAAACATCAGGGCTCGGCGCCTGTGGCTCAATGGGCTAAGGCACCAGCCACGTACACCTGAGCTGGCGGGTTCGAATCCAGCCCGGGCCCGCCAAACAACAATGACAGCTGCAACCTAAAAATGGCCAGGCATTGTGGCAGGCACCTGTAGTCCCAGCTACTTGGGAGGCAGAGCCAAGACACTCACTTGAGCCCAGGAATTGGAGGTTGCTGTGAGCTGTGATGCCACAGTGCTCTATCCAGTGTGACAGCTTGAGGCTCTGTCTCAAAAAAAAAGAAAAGAAAAAAAAAAGAACTCTAACAGTAATTCTCAATAAATGAAAATGCTAAAAGGGGTCAACTTGGCCAAGTATATTTTCTCAACCACATATTCAAGGATTTCTACTTCTGGTGCCAACCTTCCTTTCTACCTGACCTCTCACTACTCTAAAGATGAACTCTGCTCCAGACAAGCAGAGAAGTACTTGACCAGGACTTAGGATACTAGCTGCTAAGCTCACACTCACTAGGCCTGTACTTCTTTCCCACATACCAGTCTCAGAAGTGTGTAATTCAAATTTTTTTTTTTTTTTTTTTTTTTTGCAGTTGTTGGCCAGGGCTGGGTTTGAACCCACCACCTCCGGTATATGGGGCCAGTGCCCCACTCTTTTGACCACAGGCGCCGCCCTGTAATTCAAATTTTTTACCTCAACAAAATTACATATTATTACAGGGCAAAGCCCTTCAGGGTTCTTTGAATAGCTGATATTTTTTTAATATTAAATCTTAAATGCTGAAAGCCTGTAGCAGGCTAGGCATATCATTCAATATATATAATATTAACTTGACTGTAAGTTTCATTTGATTATTATACTACGTTCTAGTCATATTATTTGTTCAATTAGCTAGTCCTTGAACATTTAAACAAAAACTATCTCAATGCACTTCAACTGTAGTCTTGTATCCTGCCATCCTAATGGGCCTTGAAGTCCTCTTCAGTCAGAGACCATGTTTCATACCTCATTATAGCACCAAAAATCTATTCAAATTAAAACTTAGGCTCAGCATCTGTAGCTCAGCAGCTAGGGTGCCAGCCACATACACAGGAACTGGCAGGTTCAAATCCAGCCCAGGCCTACCAAACAATAACAACTACAACCAAAAAAAATTAGCCGAGAGTTGTGGCAGACGCCTGTAGTCCCAACTACGTGGGAGGCTGAGGCAAGAGAATTGCTTAAGACCAAGAATTTGAGGTTGCTGTGAGCTGTGACACCACAGTACCCTACCGAGGGCGGCATAGTGAGACCCTCTCTCAAAACAAACAAATAAAAAATTAAAACTCAATTAATGGGCTCAGTACCTATAGCACAGTTGTGATGGCACCAGCTACATGCACTGTGACTGGCGGTTTCCAGCCCGGCCTGAGCCAGCTAAACAACAATGACAACTCCAACAAAAAACAGCCAGGCATTGTGGCGGGCGCCTGTAGTCCCAGCTACTTGGGAGGCTGAGGCAAGAAAATCGCTTAAGCCCAAGAATTGAGTCGGTTGCTGTAAGCTGTGACACCACAGCACTCTACTGAGGGCAATATAGTGAGACTCTTATCTCAAAAAGGAAAATAAAAAAATAAAAATAAAACTCAATTAATGTTTACTGATTGGCTCCATTAGGAAAAAAAGCAAAGAATATCACCTGTGAAACAGGAAAAAGCAAAGGAAGGCCAGGTGCTGTGGCTCATACCGGTAACCCTAGCACTCTGGGAGGCCAAGGTGGGTGGATTGCCTGAGCCCACGGGTTTGAGACCAGCCTGAGCCAGAGTGAGACCCCACCTCTAAAAATAGCCAAGCATTGTGGCAGGTGCCTGTAGTCCCAGCTACTTGGAAGGTTGAGGCAAAAGAATCACTTGAGCCCAAGAATTTGAGGTTGCTGTGAGCTATGACACCATGGCACTCTACCAAGGGCAACAAAGTGAGACTCTGTCTCAAATAAAAAAAAAAAAAAGGACAAAGTAAGGAAATCCCAAATCGGAGTTATTATTTGATATGATAAAGTAAGAAATTTGAAAGACCCAGTAAAAAATTTGTAAGTTCTATTTAATAAGCATTAAACTTCCTATATGTATATCATATGCGAGGCTGGATGCTGAGAAAACAAAGATAATAGTCTAAGATAAATACAGGCCGGGCGGGGTGGCTTACACTTATAATCCTAGTTCTCCGGGAGGCTAAGGCAGGTGGATTACTCAAGCTCAGGAGTTCAAGACCGGCCTGAGCAAGAGTGAGATACCATCTCTACTAAAAATAGAAAAACCATCAGCGTGTTGTGAAGGGCGCTCGTAATCCCAGCTACCAGGGAGGCTGAGGCAAGAGGGTCACTGGAGCTCAAGAGTTTGATGTTGCTGTGAGCTAAGATACCACGGCACTCTACCTCGGGTAACAGAGAGAGACTGTGTCTCCAAAAAAAAAGACAGACAGACAAACACAACTTTGCTTTATACAAGTACTTTTTCCCGGAAGTAGGATAATTTTTCTGATTTTATAAAAATAATATGAAATCAAGTAGAAAGTAAATAGTACAAAAAAGCATAAAGAAGGCTCGGTGCCTGTGGCTCAACGGTCTAAGGCGCCAGCCACATATACCTGAGCTGGCGGGTTCGAATCCAGCCCAGGCCCGCCAGACAACAACCACAGCTGCAACCAAAAAATGGCTGAGCGTTGTGGCAGGCGCCTGTAGTCCCAGCTACTTGGGAGGCGGAGGCAGGAGACTCGCTTGAGCCCAGTAATTGGAGGTTGCTGTGAGCTGTGATGCCACAGCACTCTATCAAGGGTGACAGCTTGAGGCTCTGTCTCAAAAAAAAAAAAAAGCATAAAGAAAAAAATAAAATTCACCCAAACCCCCAATCCAGAGGCGACCACTGTGAGGATTTGGTGAGCATTCTTCTAGACAGCTCTGTACACGGGCATCATGTTACACGAAAGGGATGAAAGATACTACCTATCCAGCAATGTGGTTTTTTTACTGAATATGTCATGTAAATATTTCCAGATCAGTGGATATGGATGTACACATGACAGAAAGGTGCTTTAAAAAGAGTTTGGAAATGTGATTAAATAGTTCTCTCAGACTAGATGTGGTGGCTCACGCACGCATGTTAATTCTAGCACTATTGGTAGCAAGGCAAGAGAATGCTTGAGGTCAAGAGTGTAAGACCAGTCTGTCTGGGCAACAAGAGATCCCACCTCTACAAAGAAAAGAAAAAAGAAATTTAACTGGACATAGTGATCCCAGCTATTCAGGAGGCTAAGACAGAAGGACTGCTTAAGCCTAGAAGTCTGAGGTTGCAGTGAGCTATTATGATGCCATTGTACTCTAATCCCGGTCATAGAGCAAGATCCTATTTCCAGCAACAAAAAGTTCTCTCAAAAGAGTATCTTTCCAATTCTTAACTGTCCTTTAAAATTGGACAGCACCCATAGCTCAGTGGGTAGGGCACCGGCCACATGCACCGAGGCTAGCGGGTTTGAACCCAGCCCAGGCCAGCTAAAGCAACAATGAAAACTGAAACAAAAACAGCAGTAACAACAACAAAAAAATATCTGGACATTATGGTGGGTACCTGTAGTTCCAGCCACTTGGGAGGCTGAGGCAAGAGAATCACTTAAGCTCAAGAGTTTGAGGTTGCTGTGAGTTGTGACACCACAGCACTCTACCCAGGGTGACAGCTTGAGACTCTGTCTCAAAAAAAAAAAAAAAATTGTACCAGTAATTCTTTAAAGTGAATGGCTAACTCAAATTAGACCTTCTATTTGATGCTGCAATCCCATTACTAGGTATCTACCCAGAAGAAAAAAAATCATTTTATTATAAGCACATGTAAGGCTAGATTGTTCATCACAGCTCAATTTACAATTGCCAAAATACGGCAACAACCTAAATGCCCACCAACCCAGGAATGGGTTAACAAGGTGTGGTATATGTATACCAAACTATTCAGCCATAAAAAAGATGGAGACTTTACATCTTTTTTATTAACCGGGATGGAGTTGAAACACATTCTTCTTAATAAAGTATCACAGGAATGGAGGAGCAAGAATTCAATGTACTCAATACTAATATGAAGCCAGCAGATGATCTAATACACAATCACGTAAGAGAAAAACCCAATCAATTCAAGGTGGTTGGCAAGGGAACAAGGGAGCGGGGAGATGGGAGGAGGGAGAGAGAAGGGTTGTGTTCCCATTTAAAGGGCACAATGTTAGGGGGTATGGCACACCTCTTGGGGACGGGACATAATTATAAGAGGAATTCTACCTAAAAAATGCAAACATTGTAACCTAATTTTTGTACCCTCAAATTAACCTGAAACATTTTTTTTAAATATATTAAAAAATAAAGTAAATGCCTAATACAAGACTGGGAAAATAAGAAATTTTATTTCTGGCTTGGCGCCTGTGGCTCAACGGGCTAAGGCGCCAGCCACGTACACCTGAGCTGGCGGGTTCGAATCCAGTCTGGGCCCACCAAACAACAATGATGGCTGCAACCAAAAAATGGCCAGGTGTTGTGGTGGGCGCCTGTAGTCCCATCTACTTGGGAGGCGGAGGCAAGAGACTCGCTTAAGCCCAGGAATTGGAGGTTGCTGTGAGCTGTGATGCCACAGCTCTCTAACCAGGGTGAGGCTCTGTCTCAAAAAAAAAAGAAAAGAAATTTTATTTCTGTTGTAAATCAGTGTAAAAGAGGAAGGGTAAGTTCTAAATCAGTGTAAGAGAATAAGATGACTTACATTCATATTCATGATATTAATTTCAAAACGTCAAATTCTAAAGATGAGGAAAACTACAGTGTTAGAGGATTCTTACCTGTTTCAACACATCTAATATAAGCTCATTAAAGACTTCATGAATTGCCATAGACACTGTCTGACGATCCATGCCTTTGCTAAACTGTCCATTTCCAATAAGCTCAATAAGTTCCCACACAGAAAGGCCATCTTTACTGTCATCAAAGTTGATTTTATAATGTTCAAATTGTTCTTGCTGCCAACCTCCTCCCATAGCTTCCGTAAGTTTCTTCAGCAGGTATTCAATCTACATAAAGAACAAAAAAAATTATTTCCTAGTTTAAAAAAAAAAAGTTTTAACATGTGTTTGTTATTCATACTGATATGGTTAATTTAGGAAATATTTCTTACAGTTCCAAAAATGCCTATCTTTAAAGAATCTCCTACTGTCAGGGAGAGGGGTATAGATAAAATGCCACTAGTTCTGTATCAGCCTAGAATAAATAAAAGAATCAAATACTGATAACCTTCTGGGATCTGCATACAGAACTAAAGCAAACTGCACATACATGACCAAATACAAACTAATGTGATTTGATTACTCTGTCGGATAAATATTTCAATATATTAATCTTAATTAATCTTACAGAACACGTAAGCGCCAAATTAAACATTAATCTTACAGAACATGTAAGTGCCAAATTAAACATCTCAAAGTACTATGTACAAATCATTGCCCAATTTATAAATTTTCCATGTAAACCAATTATTCAAAATTCATGCTGCTTCCTCCCATTAGAACACTGACAGTGTTGTAAATAATGGTTGAATTCCTAGCCTGAGCTGCAAAAGCTTACTAAATCCTGAAACCTTCATGTAGAAAATACTGCTTTGAAATAAAAGCAGTTAAACAAAACAGTAAGGCAGTAATACTGAATAAGAAATTGACATCTCATCTTCCGGAACATATCTTATGGTGCTCTTAAATTCAACATGTCCAAATATGCATGAATGATCGCTACCTTCCAAATGGCTTCCCCTTGGTTTCCATGAGGAACACCACCATTTGTATGTTTACTTATCCCAAGATTCCTGCTCTCCACTCCCTCATATCAAATCAGTGACAAACTCCTGGTCTTTTTACTTCCCTAGATGAGTGTTTTCAAAACTGTGGGCCACAACCCACTATGAAGTCAACTTAGTGAGTTGAAACCAATTTTTTTTTTTTTTTGAGACAGAGCCTCAAGCTGTTGCCCTGGGTAGAGTGCTATGGCATGACAGCTCACAGCTACCTCCAACTCCTGGACTCAAGCAATTCTCTTGCCTCCGCCTCCCAAATAGCTGGGACTACAGGACCCGCCACAATGCCTGGCTATTTTTTGGTTGCAGCCGTCATTGTTGTTTGGCCAGCCCGGGCTGGATTCGAACTCACCAGCTCAGGTGTTTGTGGCTAGAGCCCATTCGCTTGAGCCACAGGCACTGAACCAAAACCAGTATTTTTTTTAATGAAATGAAAAATGTTTGAGTTCTTCCATAATAATGACCCATGTTGCTTGAGGATAAGTTTTCTTTTGTATGTATATGTATCTATGTGTGTGCTAGGTCACCAGGTAAAACATTTTATCTTCCTATGTGTTGCAATCAAAAGAAAATGAAAAATTTTATCCCAGATAGTTCTCAAATCCATCCCTCCTTTTCCACCTGCCTTTGGTCAGGCCTTCTAGTTAGTATCCTGCCTCCACTGCTGGCCCATTTTTATGTAATATATTCTTCAGGGGGATTTTTCTAAAGCCAAATCTGAGCCTGACACTCCCCTCTTTAAATGCTTCTGTGGCTTCTATCACCTCAAAGGTAGAGGCCAAGCTTCTCAGAGTCCTTTGGTGATCACACCCGGCCTACTTTCTCAATGTGTCTGCCATTATGCTTCTCCTCAAATTTTACACCCCACCAAGACCACTGATACCATAGACTGGGGGTCACAAATTCTAGCTATAAAGGGATGAATAGTAAATATTTAGGCTTTGTGTCTATCACAAGTTCTTCATTGGTTGTTTTTTAAAACAACCCTTTGGAAGCATAACAGCTATCCTTAGCACATGGGCTGTACAAATATAGGCTATGTTCTGATTTGGCCAGCAAACTGTAATTTGCCAACACTTTCCATAGATTATATGTATTCTACCCACCTAACATACTTTTTATGATTCTATGTCTTTCCCCACTCTGTCCGATATACCTTTTCCCAATTGTCTATCCACTAACTGGTATTTTTTCAAGTCCTATATCCTCTGGATTCCTACTCTAGAGGAATCATTTGTACCAAAAGCCTTGACATTACCTGGAAACTTGTGGGAAATGAAGACTCTCAGACGCCACCAAAGCCCCCATAATCACAACCTGCATTTTGACCAGAACCCCAGGTACCGGTATGTACCTAAAGTTTGAGAAGCACTGCTCTAGCAAATCTGCTCTGACCAACCCTAATTCAGGTCAGATTTCTCCTGTATGTCACTGCACTTACCATGCTGTATTGAAATTGTATTTTTACTCATTTGCTTCTTTCTCCACTATTTTCTGAATTCCTGGTAGGAGGGACTATGTCCCACACATCTTTGAATCCCCAAAGCTAAGCATTGTACCTTAGAATTTAACTGTTTGCTAAAGGAAATGAACTAAGCTAAGTTTCACTTTTCTCGTCTATGAAATGGATGTAATAATACTCATCATCTAGAATTCCTATGGGAGTAAAAGGAGACAGACCAATTTGCACGATGCCTGGCACATAGCAAGTACTCTATCAATGTTGCTTTCCTTCTACACTGAGTGGAATATTATTCAACCATTTAAAATTACATTTAAGAAAGCATATTATAAAATAACAAAGCAAAGAAGAATGCAAAATTAAATACACCTATGATTCCATGGCATAAAGATTATGTAAATATTTGATAAATATTTGTCAGAAACAGTAAGTTTAATTTGTTACAAATAATTTGAGTTGGCCTGGCATGGTGGCTCATGCCTGTAATCCTGGCACTCTGGGAGGCCAACAGGGGTGGATTGCTTGAGCTCATGAGTTCAAGACCAGCCTGAGCAAAAAGCAAGACCCTGTCTCTACTAAAAATGGAAAACTCTTGAGCCCAAGAGTTGGAGGTTGCTGTGAGCTATGATACCATGGCACTCTACCCAGGGTGACAGCTTGAGACTCTGTCTCAAAAATAAATAAATAAAATAAAAAATATATATACATTTATATTATTAAACTAACTCAATTTTTTAATTTAATTTTTTTCCTTTTTCTTCTTTGCAATTACATTAATTTAGTTATAATGTTTGTAAAATAACATATTTTAACAGAAAAAGAATGAAAATACATGTCTGGGGCGGTGCCTGTGGCTCAGTGAGAGAAAGGGATAAAAAGATTAAAGTCAGCCAGCATGGTGGCACACACCCATAATCCCAGAGACCAGGGAGGCTGAGGCAGGAGGAATGCTTAAGCCCAGGAGTTAACAGTTCCAGTGAGCTATGATAACGCCACTATACTCCAGCCTGGGCAACAGAGCTAGACCCCATCGCTATAGAAAAAATTTTAATAAAAACAAAAGATTAAAATCAAGAAGAGATTGAAGAGTTACAAGAAGATATGAGAAAAAGGACATTAAGGTAAATAGTTGCTTAAAGTAAAATGACTTAGTGGCATTTACATATACAGAAGTTTAATCTCCCTAAGGCAGCAAAACAAAGGGCCCAGGTAGCTGCCCAGTTACAACTTGGGATAAAGGGAATACAGGCACAACAAGAAATTCAGCAGTAAGGCCAAAGGAAGCACATATGCTGTATGTACAACATGGCTACAAGTGGGCATTACAAGATGGTACAGCCAAATGACCACTTTTAAGTTAGGAAACAACCTTAGGTCTTCCTTATCTACCTCCTTCATGAGCCTAAACCTCTCACACTCCAAATTTTAGTTTCCTCTTCAAAGTCAGAAGAACTTTTCTCATGCTGGTAACTCGGAAAAGCCTCTTAGTGGCCATCTCAGCTCTGGAGACAGGTTCCCAGGTTCATCCAGCACTTTTCTGAAGGTGCGTTCCCAAACCCTTGTGAAGCTGTCATGAGCACCCAGCATCTAACAGCATTCCCAGCGACTGTGCCAGACATCTAATCTAGATTTGTTTCCTGCTGACTTTCAGTACAATCATACACTTACCATAACCGAGTAACTTAAGGACTTTCTGAATCATCACATCAGGTCAAGGAGAAAAAAGCACTCCCATTCTCCACTATTCAATTATACTAAATAATAAATCACGTGCTCCTGCGTTAGTCTCTAGGGCCTGCATCAATTCTAAGAGCTCATTCAGTTTCAGGAAGCAGCTTACTTCCTCCTTTCAAGCAAGTTTCACCAGAAATAACAAAGAATAAACTTTTAAACAGCACATAATTTTTGAAGCCGTCAGCTCCAAAATTTATTTTGTTAAAAATTTCTTCCCCTGTCATCATTAAAAGAGGCATTTATTGGCTCATCAGCAATTCAGGTTTTATTTCATTTAGAGTCTCTTAAAACAATTTCAGGTTTAATTTTTAATTGCATCAAGGAAATTATTCCAAATAAATACACAACAGCCACATCCTGTTTTGTTCTTGGTTCTGTGGGAAATGAACACTAAATACAAAGTATACAGACACACATTTGCAGGAATATAATCTGACAATAATTACTGACAAATGGGGACACACTGTTTCTTGATATCTGAGTGGTAGAAAGATCTTAACCTAACCACGTAAAAGTCACTTTAATATTTACTTAGTGTTCCTGACATTACTTTGTGGGTGATAGAAAACTGAATCAAAAGAAAATATATTTCCTATAGACTTATGTTACTCATACAACTGCCCCTGTTATATCTCATATAATATTAATTGAAGCTGAAGAAAACAAATCTTTCTTAAAAAACAATTAAGATTTAAACAAAATGCAAATGATCTTCATAATAGGTGATTCGTTAGAGACAATAATTTAATGTCTAAGGCCTAAAAATTGTTGATAAGATACTAATTAAACCCAGTAAGTTATGTACTCATGACAAATTAAGACATTATATTTCAAAATTTATTATTTAACAGTATCTGGCTCTACATTAAATTTTATTAAAATCTAAGTCTAAAACTAGTTCAAATATATTTTTTTAAACATTAAATTATGTAGAAAGGAAGTAAAATCTAAGAGAGAATATAGTTTCCATAATATAATGTGACCTTGACTTTTTAGTACTCAGTCAAAGGCCAGCTGATATGCTAAGAGCTCAATAAATGCAAGTTCATGTGTTAAACCTCAGGAGACAGGTTCAACAGCCAGGCAAAAAAATTCCACATAGATCTGTTCCAATAATCCCTTTTTTCCCCACACAAACACTCCTGGCCACAGAGGAATAAACTGTACACTAACTTTCTCTTTTTTTTTTTGAGACAGACCTCAAGCCGTCACCCTGGATAGAGTGCTGTAGCATCACAGCTCACAGCAATCTCCAATTCCTGGACTCAAGCAATTCTCCTGCCTCTGCCTCCCAAGTAGCTGGGACTACAGGCGCCCACCACAATGCCCGGCCATTTTTTGGTTGCAGCCGTCATTGTTGTTTGGTGGGCCGGGCTGGATTCGAACCCGCCAGCTCAGGTGTACATGGCTGGCGCCTTAGCCCGTTGAGCCACAGGGTCCAAGCCAACTAACTCTTTCTCTAACCGGAAGAAAAACTGCAAGAGTTAAGGACATTGAAGCACAGAGTAAATCCAAACAATAACATGACAAGATGGCAGGTATGCCACCTGGCTATTCTAACAAATCAAAGACTGTTCCCTTCTCAAATGAGATCAACCAGTTTTCAAAGAAAACCAAGGTGTTCCTGTCAGCCAGCAAAGATGAAAGTAAACATGCTAAGGAATCTCAGGGGGGCTCTGGCCAGCAGACACACCTGGAGGCCCATGTGATCCCAGTTCTTCAGGCCATCTGGAGCAGAAATCTTTTTTTTTTTTTTGAGACAGAGCCTCAAGCTGTCACCCTGGATAGAGTGCAGTGGCATCACAGCCCACAGCAATCTCCAATTCCTGGGCTCAAGGAAGTCTCTTGCCTCCTCCTCCCAAGTAGCTGAGACTACAGGCGCCCGCCACAACGCCCGGCCATTTTTTGGTTGCAGCCACCATTGTTGTTTGGCGGGCCCAGGATTAGAACCCACCAGCTCAGGTGTACGTGGCTGGCGCCTTAGCCCGTTGAGCCACAGAAACAGATTTCCTGGAACAGAAATCTTTTGAGAAATCAGGGGGCTGACGCTGACTGGCTCCCTCCACAGCCTGCCTCAGGGATGAGTTAGAGCCAACATAAGTCCTCTACATTAAACAAGTGCAGCTTTAGGGGAAGAGTAAGAGTGTCCTTGATCTCTGATTTCTAATTCTAAAATCAGGACAAGCTCACTTTCAAGTCCACCAAGAATATTTTAGTGATGGAAAAAAACAAAGGATCAAGACACTCTCCCCTCCTAGTTCCAAAAAATACACAAAAAATTCAGAACACTACAAAACATTTGTGCAACTACAAAATGTCTTTTTTTTTCTTCTTTTCTTCTTTTTTATTAAATCATAGCTGTGTACGTTAATGCAATCATGGGGTGCAAAGTGCTGGTTTCATATACAATCTGAAATATTTTCATCAAACTGGTTAACATAGCCTTCATGGCATTTTCTTAGTTATTGTGTTAAGACATTTATATTCTGCATTTAGTAAGTTTCACCTTTACCCTTCTACTACAAAA
>CAUYRH010159238.1:0-17440 GCA_963574655.1 Perodicticus potto | reverse complement strand
GGGATACAAAATCAAAATTTACAAATCAGTAGCTTTTGTTTTGTTTTTGAGACAGAGTCTCACTATGTCACTCTGGGTAGAGTGCCATGGCATCAAAGCTCACAGCAACCTCAAACTCTTGGGCTTAAGAGATTCTCTTGCCTCAGCCTCCCAAGTAGCTGGGACTACAGGTGCCCGCCACAATGCCTAGCTATTTTTTGGTTGTAGTTGTCATTGTTTGGCAGGATCAGGCTGGATTAGAACCCACCAGCTCCAGTGTATATAGCTGGCACCCTAGCCACTGAGCTGCAGGTGCCAAGCCAAAGTAGTAGCTTTTGGCTACTGTATACTAAGAGTAGTCAATCCAAAAAGAGAGTCAAGAACTCTATTCCTTTTATAGTAGTGCCCAAAAAGATGAAATACCTGGAAATTTATCTAACAAAGGATGTGAAAGATCTATATAACGAGAATTACAAAAGCCTGAGAAAAGAAATAGCTGAAGATGTTAACAAATGGAAAAATGCTCATGATTGGGAAGAATCCACATTGTTAAAATGTCCATACTACCCAAAGCAATCTATAGATTTAATGCAATCCCTATCAAAGCACCAATGTCTTAAAGAACTTGAAAAAACAGTGCTTCATTTTATATGGAATCAGAAAAAAAAAACCCAAATACCCAATACACTAATTAGAAATAAAAACAAATCCAGAAGCATCACACTACCAGACCTCAGGTTATACTATAAATCTATAGTGATCAAAACAGCATGGTATGGCCATAAAAATAGAGTTGTAGATCTATGGAATTGAACAGAGAATCTAGAGATGAACCCAACCGCATTTGTTATTTGATTTTTGACAATCCTAACAAAAACGTGCACTGGGGATAAGAACCCCTATTTAACAAATCCTGCTGGGCGAACTTGCTACTAACATGTAGAAGACTGAAACTGGACCCACACTTCTCACCACTAACAAAAATTGGTTCTCAATGGAAAAAAGATTTAAATTTAAGACATGAAACTATAAAAATACTAGACGAGAGTGTAGGTTAAAATGCTTGAAGATATTGATCTGGGAAAATAGTCTATGAGGAATACTCCCTTGGCAATTGAAGCAACACCAAAACAATATTATTGGGATTTGATCAAGCTACAAAGCTTCTGCACAGCTAAGGGCACTACAACAAAAGCAAACAGACAGCCTTCTGAATGGGAGAATATTTTTGCATATTATGATTCTGACAAAAGTACTAGAATCTACAGAAAACTCAAATTAATCAATAAGATAAGATCAAAAAACCCCATTTATTTGTGGACAAGAGATTTGAACAGAGACTTCTCTGAATATGACAGGTGAATGACTAATAAACACATAAAAAAATGCTCATCATCTTTAGTCATCAAAGAAATGCAAATAAAACCACTTTGAGATATCTCTAATTCCAATAAGATTAGCCTACATCACAAAGTCCCAAAACTTCAGATGTTGGCATGGATATGGAGAGAAGGGAATGCTTCTACATTGCTGGTGTTATTGCAAACTAATACAACCTTTTTGGAAAGAAGTACGGAGAATTCTCAAGAATCTAAAAGTTTACCTTCCATTCGATCCCACAATTGCATTACTAGGTATCTACCCAGAAAAACAAAAATCATTTTACAACAAAGACATTTGCATCAGAATGTTTATTGCAGCCCAATTCATAATTGCCAAGTCATGGAAGCAGCCCAAATGCCCATCAACTCATGAATGGATTAAGACACTGTGGTATATGTATAACATGGAATACTACTCAACCATAAAAGAAGATGGAGACTTTACATCATTTATGTTTACCTGGATGGAGTTGAAAGACATCTTTTTTAATAAAGTATCTCAAGAATGGAAAATAATATATCCAATGTATCCAATATTATTATGAAACCAATATAAAAACATTTCTGCTCTCTTACGAATGATAAAACACAAATATAGTCTCACAAGGGAAAAGGAGGGATGAGAAGGAAGGGAAAGGGAGAAGGTGTTTGGTGGGAGGAGGGAAGACATTTGACAGGATCTCAACTAATGTGCACAATGCAAGGGTATATTTCTAAAAAAACTAACAGTAAACTGTAAATGTCTTACCATAAGAAATAAGTAAGTGAGGTGATGTTTATATCAATAAATTTGATTTAAGCACTCCATATTGTATACCAAATCATCACCTTGTATCCCATAAATGTATAGTTATGATTTAATAAAAAAAATTTAAAAAGGAAGAGGAAAAATTAGGGGAAGGAAGTGAACAAGAAGAAAACACATGAGAAGGAACCAACAGAAAAGTTGTAGCAACATGAAAAACCAGAACAGATCAATACCCACCCCTACCCCAAGCAATCATGAGATAGCTACTGCAGAAAATCCCACCTATAAAGAAATTTTGGAAATGACACAAAAGGAACCTAAAGTATGGATAGCAAAAACAATAAAGGAAATTGAAAGGAAAGTGGAAAATCACCAAAAGGAAATCCAAAAACTGACCAATAAAATGAATGAAAGACATGACGAAATTACAAAGGAGATATTGGAGCCTAAGGAATTGAAGGAGTCAGTCAGGGAACTTAAAGATGCAGTAGAAAGTGTCAATAAAAGAGCTAAGGCACTTGAGCTAACTCAAGCACTTAAAGAGGCAGAAAAGAAGAGAGAAAAGACAGAGCAATGGCTGAAAGAATTATAGGATTTCATGAAGTGTTCAAACATATGAATTATAGACATCCCTGAAGAGGAAGAGATTGACTCAAAGGAATGGAAGTCCTACTGGAGGATATCACAAATGAAAAATTTCCAAACATCACCAAAGATTCTAATGGCTTTAGAGGGATATCAAACCCCAGTTTGTCTCAACACAAGTGCATCTCCAAGGCATTTTTTAATAAACGTACCCAAAGTCAAAACAAAAGAGAAAATTTTGCAAGCAGCCAGGAGTAAGGGCCTATTTACCTACAGGGGCAGATCCATCAAGTTGACAACAAACTTTCGTTGGCTAATATCTTCTGCATTTTCTTTATTAGGCTTTCATAAATCTCTTTGCAGAGATTTTTCACTTCTTTTGTTAGGTGTATTCCTAGGTATTTCATTTTCCTTGAAGCTACTGTGAAGGAAGGAAGGTTTATTCTTAACCTTACTATTATTGGCCTATACAAAGGCTATTGATTTGTGGACATTGATTTTATACCCTGGGACATTACTGTATTTTTTGATCACTTACAGGAGTCTTTTGGTTGAGTCTGTGGTATTTTCTACATATAAAATCATATCATTGGCAAAGAGTGAGAGTTTGATCTCCTCTGTCCCCATTTAGATGCCCTGAATATCCTTCCTTTGCCTAATTTCATTGGCTAGAACTTACAGAATTATGTTGAACAGTAGTGGCGATAGTGGACATCATTGTCTGGTTCCAGCTCTAAGTGGAAAAGCTTTCATTTTTACTCCATTCTGTTAAATATTGGCTATGGGTTTATCATACATGGCTTCAATAAGTTTAAGACGTGTGCCATCTATAGCTACTTCTGTAAGTGTTCTTGTTACAAAAGGCTACTGAATTTTGTCAAATGCTTTTTCTACATCTATTGAGAGAGTCATATGGTCTCTGTTTTTGCCTCTATTGATATGGAGAATTACATTTATGGATTTGCATGTGTTAAACCAAACTTGCATCCCTTAATGTGTAGCTGTAATCCATTGACTAAGATTTTATTGAGTATTTTGTATTAATATTCACTAGTGAAATTGGTCTGTAGTTCTCTTTTTCAGTTGGGTTTTTTCCTGGTTTTGGTATTAGGGTGATGTTTGTGCTTCATAAAACATATTGGGGAAGGTTCTTTCCTTCTCAATATTTTGGAGTAGGCTCTGCAGTTCAGGTACAAGCTCTTCTTTGAAGGTTCGATAGAATTCCAGTGTGGAGCCATCTGGTCCAGGGCTTTGTTGTTTTTGGAAGCTTTTTTATTGTTTCTTTGATCTGAACACTTGATATTGGTCTGTTAAAGAGATCTTTGTCTTCCTGGTTAAGTCTAGGGAGAGGATGTGATTCCAGGTATTGATCCATTTATCCCATATTGTCAAATTTCTGGGCATAGAGTATTTTGTAGTAGTCAGAGATAATCTCTTGTATCTCTGTGGTATCTTTTGTTATTTCCCCTTTTTTGTTTCTGGTAGAACTTATTACAGAACTTACTTTTCTGTTTCTAGTTAATCTGGCCACAGGTTTATTGATTTTGTTTATTTTTTGAAGAACCAACTTTTGGTTTTCTAAAATTTCTGAATGATTCTTTTCTTTTCAGTTTCATTTATTTCTGATTTAATTTTGGTTCTTTCTTTTCTTCTTCTAGGTTTGGGATGGCATTGTTGTTTCTTTTCCATTTCCTTAAGATGATTCATTATGTTGTTGATGTTCTCTCTGTTTTTTGGATGTGGACATCTAATGTGATAAATTTCCCTCTTAGGACTGCTTTTGCAGTATTCCACAGGTTTTGTTAACTTGTAGCTTCATTGTTGTTATGTTTGAAGAATTTAAAAATTTCCTCTTTGATATCTCCTTGACCAACTCTCATTCAGTATAAGGTTATTTAATTTCCATGCCTTTGTTAGAGTTGAGTTCCATGTTTATTGCCTTGTGGTCTGCAAAGATACAAGGTATAATTTCCATTCTTTTAATTTTTTTGAGATTTGTTTTGTGTCCTAGGATATTATCTATTTTGGGGTATGATCCATGAGCTAATGTAATAATGTATATTCATTAATTTTGGGTGGTATGTTCTGTATATATCTTATTAACCCAATTGTTCTTGGATCACATGTAAGCCCCTTGTTCGTTTTGTTTCTGTTTAGAGGAGCTGTCCAGTTCTGTCAGGAGTGTTAAGTCCCTACTTATTATGGTATTATAGGATATCATATTGCTCAGACCAATTAAGATCTGTTTCATAAATCTGGGAGCATTTAAGGTGGGTACATAATTATTTAGAACTGAAATGTCATCTTGTTTTATTGTTCCCTTAATCAGTATACAGTGACCATCTCTGTATCTCTTAACTTCAGTTGCTTTAAATCAACTAGTATCTGAAAATAAGTTTACCCCCTTCTTTTTTCTGGTTTGCATTTGCCTGAAATATTGTTATTTAACCCTTATTCTGAGTTTTGTGTTGTTCTTCAAGGTTATGTGTGTTTCCTGGACACAGCATATAAATGGCTTGTGCTTTTTTTATCTGATCAGCTATGCTGTGTCTCTTTAGTTGAGAATTCAAATAATTTACATTTATTGAGAGAACTGGTAAGTATAGTGGAGTTTGAGTCATCTTATTTTGTTAATGTCTATTACTTAGTTTTATCCTTTGTTACTGTGGAAGCTAGGTTTTGTTCTTTGGTTTTTAGGTATTTACTTTGCTGGTGGTCCATTATGATGATCAGTGTGGAGAATAGGTCTAAGTAGTTCCTGTATAACTGGTCTTATTGTGGTGAATTTCCTTAATGTTTACATGTCAGTAAAAGATTTAATTTCTCCATTAAATTTGAAGCTTAATTTAGCAGGCTACAAAATCCTGGGCTGAAAATTATTTTGTTTAAAAAGGTTAAAGGTAGATGACCATTCTCTTCTGGCTTAAAAGGTTTCAGCTGAAAAGTTAGTTGTCTCTCTAATGGATCTGCCCCTATAGGTCAGATCATGCTTACTATGATTACTTGAAAAATTTTCTCTTTTGTTTTAACTTTGAGTAGGTTTATTACAATGTATCTTGGAGAAGCTCCTTTTGTGTTGAGACAAATCAGAGTTCAATATCCCTCTAAAAAAAAAGTGTGAGAGAGTTTTTGGTGATGCTTGAGAATTTTTCCTTTGTGATATCCTCCAGTAGGACTTCCATTCCTTTGAGTTGTTCGTCTTCCCTTCGTGGATATTTCTAATTCATGTTTGAACACTTCATTAGGAAGTCTCCTAATTCCTACAGCCATTGCTCTGCTTTCTCTCTCGTCTTTTCTGCCTCTTTAAATGCTGAGTTAGCTCAAGTGCTTTAGCTTCTAGCTCTGAGTTTCATCTTCTCCATGGTCTAATCTGTTATTGATACTTTCTACTGAATCTTAAATTTCCCTAATTGACTCCTTCAATTCCTTAAGTTCTGATATAGGCTTTGTAATTTCATCATGCCTTTCATTCATTGTATTTGTTAGTTTTTGGATTTCCTTTTGGTGATTTTCCACTTTCCTTTCAATTCCTTTTATTGTTTTTGCCATCCATTTTTAAGTTCTCTTTCTGTTATTTCCATACCTTCTTCCCTTCTTCTTTATAGGTGGGATCTTCTATGATCCCTTGAGGGGGATTGATCTGTTCTGGTTTTACATGTTGCCACAATTTTTCTGTTGGTTCCTTCTCATGTACGTTTTCTTCTTATTCATGTCCTTGCCTACTTTTTCCTCTCACTTTTTTCCTTCTTAAATTACCTGGAGTCATTGATGCTTCAGTGTTGAAGTGGTCTTTGGTATAGTTCAAAGGAAGAGAAGATTAAAGAGGAATTAGGGAGAAAAAAGAAAGAGAGGGAGAGAGAGAGAATGAAGCGGTGTGAAAGGAAAAAAATTGAAAAAAGGAGTGAAGGAGGATAGAAAGTGAAAGATAGGAGTAATAATGGTCTTATGCTGAGTGTTTTGACCCATACCCTCAGTTTCAGGACTCTGGATGGGCAGGATAGATGGGTCCCTTGAGGTCAGAAACTCCCTACCAACCTGAGCAAAAGTAAGACCCCACCTCTGTCAAATATAGAAGAGAATCAGCAGTATGCCACAGTGGGGACCTGCTAATAGTATCCTTCCAAAGGCCAAAATTTGAACCCTGAATCTATTCAGGGTTCAAGACCTCCTTGTTCCAGGCAAATGCTGTGGAACCTCAGCCCAAGCCTCAAAGTTAGTCTCTGTGCCCCAAATAGAATGAAAAATGAAAAATAACAGGACAGACAAGAAAAAAGAAAATAATAATATTAATAATTTATAATGAAATTTAAAATTATACAAAATGTAAAAACAAGTAATATGTTAGTGGTTGTTTGAGAAATTTATGAAGGACAGAGGATAACATGGTAAAATCTCTAGACAAAGTAAGAAAATAAAAGAGAAATAGAAAAGAAAGAACAAAATATCCAGAATAATCATAGCCCTTGATAATTAAGAAACTAAAAATGAAAAAACAAAAATATAACAAAATAAAAAAAGCTAAGAAAAAATATATATAGCAATACATTGCCTCAACACCAGTTGGTATTTCTCAAAATAGGAAATAAGAGAAAAAATATATATAATGCAATGTATTGCCTGGATATCAGGTCGTGCACCGGAATTAGGAGACAGAAAGCATGTGTGCTGATTCTGATATATTACCTGGGGGCTGGAAGTGACTATCTAGTTGCCAAGGAGACCTAGTCCCATCATCCTCATTTATTTGCTCTCAGTCAGGGCTTGGTGACTTTGCTAACATTCAGTTCCCATAGGGTTTGGATCTTTAAGCTCTTGAAAGACTTATTTGGAGACAGGTCTTGACCTTACCTTCCAAACAGTGCCCCTGGGCCACAGAGTGGTTCTCCTGGGGGAGTGGGAACTGCCCAACTCACTCCAGTGCCAGAGCCATCCAGGTGATAGGACCTTCAGGCTGTTCCTCCTGGCTAGTTCTCTCACAATGATGGCATCCTGCTAGCAGCTGACCCAATGTGGTTCCACCTCTCTCATGGCTCTATCCTAGTTGCCAGGTGCCATTCAATTTCACTTGCTTGCTTAAGCCCTCCATAGGCAGCTCTGGTGAGCACCCAAGTCAAAAAACAACTGTAGGACAGTTATTTTCCTATTTCTAGCCCTCCCCTGGAGGGCTGGGTAACCTGTGCCTATACCCAGGCAATTGCGTTCTGTGCCAGTCTTCACTGCTCCCAACTTCATGCTTGGTTCCTGGAGTCTCCTGTTGTCTCACTGTGCCCCCAGAATGATGTTTCTGAGTAGGACAACCCAGCCAGAGATTGCTGGAGTACTATTTTCCTAGTCTGACCACAAGTGACTGCTAAGGAGCTGTCTCTAGTCCTCCATCTTGCTCCACCTCCGGGAAAGATTTAAATCTAAGACATGAAGCAATAAAAATCCTGGAGGAAAACATGGAAAAAACTCTCAAGGATGTCAGCCTGGGGAAAGATTTTTATGAAGAATAATTCAGTGGCAATCACAAGAGCAACAAAAAAAACAAGTGGGACTTAAGCTGAAAAACTGCACAGCTAAGGAAACAATTAAAGCAAACACAATCTTCAGAATGAGAAAATATATTTGCATGTTATGAATCTCACAAAGAGTTGATAACTAGAATCTACAGAAAACTCAAATTAATCAACAACAACAAAAAAACAGCAAATAATCCCATCTATCTATGAGTGACAGACATGAACAGAACCTTCTCTGAAGAAGACAGATGAATGGCTAACAAACGTGAAAAAATGCTTATTGTCCCTTATCATCAGAGAAATGCAAATCAAAACCACTCTGAGATATCACCTAACCCTAATGAGAATAGCCCGCAGCATAAAGACACAAACCTGTGAGTGCTGGCATGGATGTGAAGAGAAAGGAACACTTTTACAGTCTTGGTCAAATGGAAACTAGTACTCTTTAGAAAGAAGTATGAAGAATCTTTGAAGAATTCAGATTTGACCTCCCATTTTATCCCATGAACCCATTACTAGGCATCTACCCAGTAGGAAAATAATTATTTTATCACAAGGACATTTTCACTAGATTATTGCAGCTCAAATTACAATAACAAACATGTGGAAACAACCTAAATGCCCATCAACATAGGAAGGAATTAATAAACTATGGTATATGAAATACTATCTATTCAGCCATAAAAAGATGGAGACTTTACATATTTTGTATTATCCTGGATGGAGTTAAAACACATTCTTCTTAGTAAAGTATCACAAGAATGGAAAAGCAAGTATCCGATATACTCAGTACCAATTGAAGCCAGTAGATTATCTAATACATGGCTCACAAGAGAAAAACTCAATTCAATTCAAGTTGGGGTACAGGATAAGAGGGAGGGGGAGAGGGAAGGAGGAAGTGGGATTGGTGTGATCTCACCTAATAGGCATAATGCACTGGTATATGGCACACCTCCTGGGTGCAGGACAAAACTATAACAGGGACTTTACCTAAAGAATGTAAACATTGTAACCTAATTATAAGCTCATATTAATATGAAATAAAAAGATAGAAACAACCCAAAATGCCAAAGCTTAATGCCATTCTCTTTCCAAAGTTTTTTCTTTCTTTCTTTTTTTTTTTTTTTGTAGAGACAGAGTCTCACTTTATCGCCCTTGGTAGAGTTCCATGGCATCACACAGCTCACAGAAACCTCCAACTCCTGGGCTTAGGCGATTCTCTTGCCTCAGCCTACCAAGTAGCTGGGACTACAGGTGCCCGCCACAATGCCCAGCTATTTTTCTGTTTTGCAGTTCAGCCAAGGCCAGGTTTGAACCCGCCACCTTTGGTTTATGGGGCCGGCTCCAATTTCCAAAGTTTTTTCCAAGGGACTTGAGATGGAGTTCTTTTTCGTTGCAAAAATATCCACAAGTAATAATCAGACAAGAGAGGGGACAAATGCCATCTGAAATGGCACCTCATATGATGCCCCAAATAACCTACAGGGCTGGAAGGTAATGCTTTTTCAAATGCTGGCAATAAAACCCACAAATAACAAACAGACAATTCAGAGATCCTCAACTCAAAAATGCCAGGGCCTATCAAACAAATTGGTATATAAACAGGATAAATGCCACCTGGAATGACACCTCACAGAGTGCCCAAAATGTTCTGCAGAGCTAGAAGGTAAACTCTTCCCAAACAGTGGCCTTAGTTACAAACACCACTCCAAATGGCACCTCAGACAATCACCCAAATGCCTTAGAAGGTAAACCCTTTCCAAATGGTGGACTAGTCTCCCTACTTGTTCCAATAGAAAAAAATAATTTTATCATATGGACCTTTGCACTTAAATGTTTATAGCAGATCAGTTCACAATGACAAAGATGTGGAAACAATCCAAGTGCCCATCAACTCATGAATGGATTAATAAATTGTGGTATGTGTACACCAGGGACTATTATTCAGCCATAAAAAGATAGAGACTTTACATCTTTCGTATGTACCTGTAGAGAGGTAAAGAACATTCTCCTCAGTAAAGTATCTCAGAAATGGAAAAACAGGCATCCCATGTACTCAATACTAATTTGACACTAGTAGATGAACAACTACATGCCCACATGAGGAAGAACACAATTAAATTCAGGAGGGAAGGAGGGGCAAGGGGGAAAAGGGGAGTGTGATAAGCTCCCATTTATCAGGTACAACACAGAGGTATAAGGCACACCACCTGGGTGAAGGACTAAACTACAAGTCAGACTTGACTTTACCAATGCAAACAATGTATCCTTGTATGTACCCTTATGTTATCCAAAATAAAAATATGATTAATGAAACCAATGGAAGATATGTAAACCCTCCATAAGGGTGGAGTCAGGGTCTCAGCATGTATGCTAGGGGATTTACCCAACAAAAGTCTTTGAGTCTGGATACTTTCCAAATCCATTACCTTGTCAACTCAGTTCAAGTTGTAGAGAGATGCGTCTACTTTGGGGGGATAGAGACAGGAGCTAAAAGAGGCTCTGGCACCTACTGGGTTGGTCTTTTGCTCTATTACCTCAAATGTAAGTTTCTCCTGTCTGTGAAGACCCACAAATTTGACAAAGGGCTACTTACTCTATGCCTCTTACAGCAATTTGGGATGCCATTCCGCAGGAGTTCCCACGAACCCATACACATGTGCCAAAATTCAATTACCAAAACCTTAGCAGTTGTCTCTTGAAGCCTCATGAGAAAAACAGAGACAAGTAGTTTGAGGAGAAGGAAAGAGAAGTTTATTAATTTGTCAGCAAATGAGGATGCTGACAGACTCTCGTTTAAATCATACCATTGTCCAGAAGTAAATGTTTTAAGGCAGCTCACTGAACTTCAAGAAAACACAGAGAAGCAATTCTTGAAAGCATGAAAACAATAAATGACCAAAATAAATAATTTAACAGAGAGATTAAGAAGAAATCAAACAGAAATTCTGGAACTGAGAAATACAATGAATAAGATGAAAAGTGCAGTAATAATATCAACAGCAGATTGATCAAGCAGAAGAAAAATCTGTGAACTCAAAGACAGGTTATTTGTGAATGCACAGTTATGGGCTTAAAAAAAATAAAAAGAATGAAGAAAACTTACAGGATTTATGGGGCAGTGTCAAAAGACCAAATGTTCAAATTAAAGAGTTAACAAAGGAGGGCGGTGCCTGTGGCTCAGTGATTAGGGTGCCATTCCCATATACCGAGGGTGGCGGGTTCAATCCCAGCCCGGCAGAACTGCAAAACAAAAAAATAGCTCTACAAAAAAAAAAAAGTTAACAAAGGAAAGAGAAAGACAAAGAAGTAGAAAGTTTATTTAAAATAATATCAGCTTAGCTAGGAATGATGATGTACACCTGTAGTCCCAGCTAGTTGTAAAGCTAAGGTGGGAGGATTGCCTGAGCCCCAGAGTTTAAGGCTGCAGTGAATTATAATTGTGTCACTGCACTCTAGCCTGGGTGACAGAGCAAAACCCTAAGATAATAATAATAATAATAATGACATAACACTTCCCAAGTTTTGAAAAAGAAAAATATCCCCATACAAGAAAGTCCAAGGTCTCCAATCTGATTCAGTTCAAACAAGATTATAGCGAGACATATAGTAAAAAGTCAAAATCAAAGAGAAAGTAAGGATCCTGAAAGCAGCAAGAGAAAAGCAGCAAATAGCATATAAGGGAGTTTCATTAAGGCTTGTAGCAGATTTTTCAGCAAAGACTTTACAGGCAAGGAGAGTGTAATGGTATAGCTAAAAGTTGAAGGAAAAAAAAATCAAAACTCTAGTCAAAACTACTATACCAACAAAGCTGTCCCTTAGAAATGAAGGAGAGGGCAGCACCTGTGGCTCAGTGGGTAGGATGCTGGCCCCATATACCAAAGGTTCAAACCTGGCCCTGGCCAAACTGCAACAAAAAAATAGCCAGGCATTGTGGTGAGTGCCTGTAGTCCCAGCTACTTGGGAGGCTGAGGCAAGAGAATTGCCTAAGCCCAGGAGTTGGAGGTTGCTGTGACCTGTGTGATGCCACAGCACTCTACTGAGGGCAATAAAGTGAGACTCTGTTTCTACAAAGAAAAAAAGAAAGAAAGAAAGAAATGAAGAAGAGATAAAGACTTAAATAGACAAACAAAAACTTAGGAGGTTTATCACCATCAGACCTCTCATACAAGAAATGCTAAAAGAAGCTCTTCAAGCTGAAAAAAAGAACTCTCATTAGCAGCATGAAAACATATGGAAATATAAAACTCATCAGGAGAAATAAGTATGCAGTCAAATCAGAATACTCTAATATTGTGATGTTAGTATTTAAAAATCATTTGTATCTTTAGTATAAAGGTTAAAAGACAAAACTTTAAAAATAATACACAAAATAATTTTTAAGAGGTATACAATATAAAAAGTTATAAATTGTGATATCAAAAATTCAAAATGTGGAGAAGTGGTGGTGGAGTAAAAGTATAGAAATTTTTATGTGATCAGAATTGAGTTGTTATCTTAAAATAGCATGTTATAACTATAATTGTTTTAAAGTTTCATAGTAGAAGCAAAAGCTTATAGAAGGTACACAAAAGGTAAAAGGTAAGGAATCAAAGCGCACAACTAGAGAAAATTATCTGAACAAAAGAAAGACATAGACAAAGAAAGGAATAAAGCATCCCCAAATGAATAAGACAATTAACAGGATGGTAATATTAAGTCCTCAACATATAAATAATCATACTGAATGTTAATGGAATACATTTTCCAATTAAAAATATTCCTCAGTTCCAGAAAGTTCTAGAGTATAGTTAAGTGGATTAAAAAAAAAAAGACCCAGCTATATGGTTCTTAAAAAGAGACTCATTTCACATTAAAGATACACATAGACTGAAATTGAAATGATGGAAAATGATACTCCATGAAAATGGCATCCAGAAGTGAGAAGGAATAAACTATGCTTACATCAGATAAAATAGACTTTAAGCCAAAAACTCTAAAATGGTTATATAATGATAAAGGTGTGAATTCATCAAGAGGATATAATAACTGTAAGAAAAATTGCACTCAACCTAGGAACACCTAAATATATAAAGCAACTTTTAATAAGTCTAAAGGGAGAAATAGACTGCAATACAATAATAGTGGGGGACTTTAATACCCTACTTTCCACAATGAACAAATCATCCAAATGGAAAATAAGAAAATGGTGAACTTAAACTATACCTTAGTCCAAATGAACCTAACAGACATATACAGAACATATCATCTAACAGCAGCAGAGAATACATTCTTCTCAAGTGCATATGGATACATTAGGTCACAAAACAGATCTATTTACTTATTTACTTATTTTTTATTATTTGGGATTCATTGAGTGTACAAAAAATTAGGTTACACTGATTGCATTTGTTAGATAAAGTCCCTCTTATAATTGTATCCCACCCCGAAGAGGTGTGCCATACACTGTTAACTGCCTCACTACTCCCCCTCCTCACTTCCTCATTCTCCTACAGCCCCCTTGTATTAGCTCACCTGTTGCCTTCATATTAGAAAACAGTACATTAGATTCTTGCTTCTCCATTCTTGTGATGCTTTACTAAGAGGAATGTTTTCCACCTCCATCCAGGTTAATACAAAAAATGTAACATCTCCATCTTTTAAATGGCTGAACAGTATTCCTTGTTATACATATACCACAGCTAGTTTATCTATTCCTGGGTGGGTGTGCATTTAGGCTGTTTCTACATTCTAGCAATTGTAAATAGAGCTGCAATAAACAGTCTAGTGTGAATGTCCTTGTGATGAAAGGATTTTTTTTTCTTCTGGGTAGATGCCCAGTAATAGGAAATTACTTGAATTTTCTGAGGATTCTCCATACTTCCTACCAAAAAGGTTGCATTAGTTTTCAGTCCCACCAGCAGAGTAAAAGTGTTTTTCTTTCCACATGCACACCACCATCTGCAGCTTTAAGACTTTGTGATGTGGGCCATGCTTATTGGGGTTAGGTGATATCTCAAGGTAGTTTTGATTTGCATTTCTCTGATGTTTAGGAATGATGAGCACTTTTTCATATTTTTGTGAGCCATTCATCTGTCTTCTTTAGAGAAAGTTCTATTCATCTCTCTTGCCAGTGATATATGGGATTATTGGGTCTTTTTTTGTTGTTGATTAATTTGATTTCTCTATAGATCCTAATTATCAAGTTTTTGTCTGATTCATAATGTGCAAATATCTTATCCCATTCTGAAGGTAGTCTGTTTGCTTTGTTTGTTGTTTCCTTAGCTGTATAGAAGCTTTACAGTTTAATGAAGTTTCATTTGTTCATGTTTATTGTTGCAATTGCCATGGAAGTCTTCATAAAATCTTTCTCCAGGCTGATATCTTCAAGTGTTTCTCCTACACTTTCTTTGGGGATTTTCATTGTTTTATGTCTTAGATTTAAATCTTTTATCCATCTTGAATCAATTTTTGTAAGTGGCAAGAGGTGTGGGTCCAGTTTTAGACTTCTACATGTGGTTATCCAGTTCTCTCAGCACCTTTTATTGAATAAGGTTTCTTTTCCCCAGTGTGTGTTTTGTTTTGGGGGTTATTTTATTTATCAAGAATCAGGTGGCTGTAAGATGTTAGTTTCATCTCATGGTTTTCTATTAAGGTTCAAATGTCTATGCCTCTATTTCTGTGCCAATACCATGCTGTTTTAATCACTATGGCCTTGTAGTATAGCAGAAAATCTGATAGAGTGATACCCCAGCTTTATTTTCATTAGTAAGAAGTGACTTGGATATACAGGGTTTCTTCTGGTTCCACACAAGATGAAGAATTATTTTTTCCAATTCTTGAAAGTATGATCATGGTATTTTAATGGGGATTGCATTGGATCTGTACATTGTTTTGGGACATTAGTATCGACATTTTCACGATGTTGATTCTTCCCAGCCGTGAGCATGATGTATTCTTCTGTCTATTAATATCTTCTGCTATTTCTTTTCTTGGAGTCTCATAATTTCCTTTGTAGAGGTCCTTCATCTCTTTTATTCTGTATCCCTAGGTATTTCATTTTTTTTTAAACTAATGTGAAGGGAATTGTGTCCTTGATTAGCTTCTCATCTTTGCTGTTATTAGCCTATACGAAAGCTACTGATTTGTGGGCATTGATTTTATATCTTGAGATTGCTTTTTTTTTTTTTTTTTTGTAGAGATAGAGTCTCACTCTATCACTCTTACTAGACTGCTGTGGTGTCACACAGCTCACAGCAACCTCCAACTCCTGGGCTTAGATGATTCTCTTGCCTCAGCCTCCCGAGTAGCTGGGACTACAGGCACCCACCACAATGCCTGGCTGTTTTTTGTTGCAGTTTGGCCAGGGCCAGGTTTGAACCCTCCATCCTTGGTATATGGGGCCAGAACCCTACCCCCAAGCCACAGGCACCTCCCTAAAATTGCTGTATTTTTTGATCACTTCCAGGAGTCTTGTTGTTGAGTCTTTGGGGTTCTCTAAGTGTAAGATCAGATCAACAGCAAAGAGCAAGAGTTTGACCTCTCCCCGCATTTATTTCATTCTCTTGCCTGATTGTATTGGGTAGAACTTCCAGCATTATGTTGACTAGTAGTGGCAATAGAGGACAACCTTCTGTGGTTCCAGTTATAAGTGGGAAAGCTTTCAGTTTTTCTCCATTCAGTATATTATTAGGTGTGGGTTTCTTGTAGATGGCTCTAATCAGATTCAGAAATGTGCCATCTATGCCTATATTCTTAAGTGTTCTAACTAGAAAAGGATACTGAATTTTATCAACTGCTTTTTCTGCATCTTTTGAGAGGACCTTATGGTCTTTTGTAGATATGGTGAGTTATGTTTATGGACTTTTGTATGTTAAACCAGCTTTGCATCTCCTTTGAATCCCAGTAAAACCTACTTTATTGTAATGAATAATTTTTCTAATGTGTAGCTATCATGTATTGGCTAGGATTTTGTTGAGAATTTTTGCATCTATATTCATTAGTGAAATAGGTCTGAAATTCTCCTTTTTAGCAGGGTCTTTTCCTGGTTTTGGTATAAGTGTGACATTTGCTTCATAGAACCTGTTGTGGAAGATTCCTTCCTTCACAGTTTTTTGAAATAATTTCTGCAGGATGGAAATAAGCCCTTCTTTGAAGGTTTGATAGAATTCTGGTGTGAAGCCAGAGGGCTTTGTTTTTGTTGGGAGATTTTTTATTGTTTCTTCAATCTCAGTTCTTGAAATCGGTCTGTTCAAGAGCTTTATTTCTTCTTGAGTAAGTCTAAGTAGAGGGTGTGATTCCAGGTATTGATCCATTTCCTCCACATCGTCAAATTTCTGGGCATAGAGTTTCTTGTAGTACTTAGAGATGAGCTCTTCTATCTCTGTGGAATCTGTTGTTATTTCCCCTTCATCATTTCTTATTGAGGTTATTAGAGATTTTGTTTTTCTGATTCTAGTGAATCTGGCCAAAGGTTTATTGATTTTATTCATTTATTTTTAAGCCACCTTTTTGTTTTGTTAATTTTCTGGATGATTCTTTTGTTTGCAATTTTATTAATCTCTAGTTTAATTTTGGTTATTTCTTTTCTTCTGCTGGGTTTAGGATTAGATTATTGTTGTTGTTTCAATTCCATAAGATGGTTCATGGGTTTGTTGATGCACTTTCTTTCTGTTCTTCAAATGTAGGCAACTAATGTGATAAATTTCTCTCTTAAGACTGCTTTTACTATATCCCACAGGTTTTGGTAACTTGTGTCTTCATTGTTGTTATGTTTGAGGAATTTAACTATTTCCTCTTTTATCCATTCCTGAACTTAACTATCATTCAGCATAAGGGTTGTTTGATTTCCAAGTCTTTGTGTGGGACGAACATTTTTGTTTGAGGTGCATTCCACCTTTATTGCCTTATGGTCTGAGAAGATACAAGGTATAATTTCTATTCTTTTAATTATGCTAAGGTTTGATTTGAATCCCTGGATGTGGTCAATTTTGGAGGATGTACCATGATCTGATGAGAAAAATGTATATTCCTTAGCTTTGGGATGGTTTATTCTGTATATGTTTATTAATCCCATTTTTTTCTAGAGTCACATTTAAGTGCTTTGTATCTTTGCTTAGTTTCTTTTTTTTTTTTGAGACAGAGCCTCAAGCTGTCACCCTGGATAGAGTGCCGTGGCATCACAGCTCACAGCAACCTCCAATTCCTGGGCTCAAGTGAGTCTCCTGCCTCTGCCTCCCAAGTTGCTGGGACTACAGGTGCCCGCC
>CAUYRH010159234.1:0-17640 GCA_963574655.1 Perodicticus potto | reverse complement strand
ATGTTCAGTCTCTCAACTGAAAAAAATAAAGAAAAAGCAGGCATCTATTGTGGGCACACATGAAAACTTGTCATGCAACCTTAAAGAAAGATGGAGACTTTACCTCTTTCATGTTTACATGGAAGGAGCTGGAACATATTCTTCTTAGCACAGAATCTCAAGAATGGAAGAAAAAGTATCCAATGTACTCAGCCGTACTATGAAACCAACTTATAAGCAAATACACTTCCATATGAAAGCTATAACCTAACTACAGCCCAAGATAAAGGAGAAAGAGGAGGGGGAGGGGAGGGAGTGGGGAGTATGGGTGAAGGGAGGCTAATTGGTGGGACCACACCTATGGTGTATTTTACCAGGGTACATGTTAAATCTACTATGTGTAGAATGAAAGTATTTCAAATATAAAACCAGCACATTGTACCCCATAATTGCATTAATGTACCCAGCTATGATTTAATAAAAAAATGGAAAAAAATAAACAAATTTATCTTTTACAATAAAAATAATTATAAAAAAATAGAAAAAGTAGCCAGGATCATAGTGGGCACCTATAATCCCAGGTACTTCAGCCTAAGAGTTAGAGGTTGCTGGTGAGCTATGATGATGCCATTGCACTCTATCTAGTGTGACATAGTGAGACTGTATCTCAAAAAAAAAAGTCATCCTCATAATTATAAAAGATGTGAGAATGATATCATACTTAATTTGTGTAAGCTATGCAATTTGATATACTATTATGTCCACTTTTATATTTCTGCTTTTTAAAATTATGTAATTGCTTTTTTAAAATATTGGTATTATATGCACTTATATTTCTTCAGACATGAAAACTATCTTTTTCTTGTTTTTGCACTTCTTTCTTTCATTATAAATCTATTAAATTAAGTACCGCATTTGAATTTTTTAACATTGTTCAGTAGATTTTTAAACTTGAAATTTCATTTTATATTATTGTTTCAGTAAGTTCTAATCATAAATTCTGTACTTACACTAATACAGTTTGGTCCATGGTGCAGCAATTGAATTTAGAGTCTTTCAGCCTGGTGTGATGAGGCACAACAGTATTCCCACTGCTCCGGAGGCTGAGGCAGGAGGATCTTCTGAGCGAGGAGTTGGAGGCTGCAGTGAGCTGTGATCACACGACTGCACTCCAGCCTGGGCAACAGAGCAAGAACTTGTGTCTTAAAAAAAATAATAATAATTAAGGTCTTACAAATGAATGGCAGTGGTGCTTTTGGGTTCTTGTCTTGTGTCCTGGTGAAAGAACATAATTTTTACTCCAATTTTAATCCATTTATATATTATGCAAAGCATATGGGTAATTTTGATCAGCACCGTCACACCCATTCTGTTAATGGAGAGTTCATGATCTCTGTCTTTACTGAGAAAAAATGCATTGTGAAAACTTAGTCTAGTGTTTTTATGCAGACAGAGCATTGCCAAAGTATTAAATGACAATTGCATAGAGACAAAAGTAATTTTGTGGGAAGTGTGCTTTTATCATAACAAATACTTTGAGACAAACATGGAAAAAATACCAGAAATTAATTGGATATTTCCAAATACTTATTCAACAGAATTTAAAATGTTTGTTGGATGTTGTCTGTTTTCTTTTGGACTATTGGCATTTTTTTGATGTAGCCTTTGTTTATACCACAACATATTATACCATTGATAATTGTAGCCATTTTCAGTGATTAAAATATAAATATATTTATTATGATATATAATTATTATATTCATGTATATTAGTACATCAATAAATAGAATATATTTAGCTTCAGCATACCTAATTGTCACTATTAGCAATTAATTAAGAAGAGAGGACACAGTTAACAAGGCCTACAGAAGCCTCTCCATTTTTTGTTTGTTTGTTTGTTTTGTTTTGTTTTGTTTTTGCGGTGTTTTGGCCAGGGCTGGGTTTGCATCTGCCACCTGGCATATGGGGCCAGCGCCCTACTCCTTTGAGCCACAGTCATCGCCCACCTCTCCATTTTTTATTCATAAAGCAATATGAAATTAAGTGAGTCGAAATATATTGTGCAGTGACTTGAATAAATAAGAGTATCAGGACAATCTTTCTTCAAAAATATTTGTTTCTAATTTCAAGCAATCCCTTCTTGCATTCTGTACTGATGGAACACCTTCGGCAATTGGCCAGCTGCATTTTATCTCACTGTCTTTTGCACACCCTTCTAAAATTCCATGTAACATCAGTGTCGTAGTTTGTACTGTTATTATGTTAGCTGTCTACACAGATCTTGTTCACAAGATACTTGATAAAGTTCTACTTTGCTGCACTACTCAGATATGAAGTTGATGAAATTCTTTTCACACTAATAGTTCTTCAAATATGTGAGGAAAACTTTAGAATGTGAAAAACTACCCTAATCATTTTCCCTAAAAAAGAGTGAGATAAAACAGAGCAAGGAGGAGGTATCTTGAGCTTTGCACAAGTAGAACTGTCAGTGTATTTAGTATCTCAAGAGAAAAACTGCTCATCTAGAAGTAACATGATAGTCAAAACATTCAAGAAAATGGTTCATAAATGATGCATCCTGAGACATGACAGAGAAAAACCTGAATAGAGAGTGCACAGATGATTTGTGAATATCAAGGAGATATAAATAGTCAATCGCAAGGGAATAGCAAGCAGAAATTGGCTGTCAAGTAGGACTACTTTTCTCAAGATTCAGGGATGCGGAGATAAATATTGATGGGTAGAGGGTAGAAAATGAGAGGGAGAAGAAATGCTGTAAATAAAAATCAGATTAAACTCTCAGATAAAAGATGCAAAGAATCAATTTTAAAATATATAGTCCTATAAAAGGAAATGAGAAGGAGAAGACGGAGGAGGATCAACAGTCAGACCGTCTGTGTGTGAGAGGGAACCGCTGTGGGAACAGTAACACTTTGTGCACATTTTCTCTTAGGAGCTGCCCGGCAACACTGTAGTAGACAGAATGATCACAGCCTAATTCGCTAAACCTTTGAATGTGCCGGTTACATGGCAGGAGTGAGTTTGCAGATATATTTCAGTTAATGGACGTCACAGATTATCTGGGTATGTCTAAGGTAGTCACAAGTGTCCTTGCAATTGAGAGGGAGGAAGAAGGGTTAAGGTCAGAGGGATTCAGCATGAGAAAGTCATAACCAACATTTTCTCCCAAACCACCCTTGCATACTGACGAAGGGGCACAAGGCTCAAGCCAGGGTGAGGACCCCAACTCTGTGAAGGAACAAGCTTAGCTAAAATGATGACAATAACCAGCCACTGTCCCCTCTTTTCTTGATAATAGTCACTGCCCTCTTGTTTGCTTCTCTGTAATTGCTACTTGAGAGGCACAGCTATTAGTTGTAAAGATTGTTAATTTTTCACCATAGACATCACATCACCAGATCCTGCACCCCAGTGGACTGGCTGACCCACCAGACAGTGGCCCATCCCAGAGCACTGATGGTTCTACCTTGAAACCAGCCATTCAGCAGACCCTGATTCCCTAACCCTCTGCCCACAAAACTGTCCTTAAAAACCACGTCTCTCCAATTCTCAGGGAGGCAGATTTGAGAAATTCTTCCTGTCTCCCAGCTGAGCACTATGCTGAATAAACTCTTTCTTTGCTGTAAACCCTACGGTCTCTGAGCATTGGCTTTCTCTTAAGCAGAGGGCAGATGAACCTGGCTGGGAAGTCACACTCCTGCAGAGATGGAGGAAGGAGCCAGGAGTCAGGAGCCAAGGATGTGCGCCAAGGAATGCAGCAGCCTTTAGAACGGGAAAAGACCAGGTTGAGTTCTCCCTGGAGCCTGCAGAAGGAGGCGGCCCTGCTAACTCTGGATGTCAGCCCATTGAACCTTACCGCAGACTTCTGACCTTCAGAATTGTAAGATAATAAATTTGTGTTATTTCAAGCCACTAAGTTTGTGATAATTTGTTACAGCAGCCAAAGGACTCTAAATAAAAACTACCATTAGGAAGTCAGTGTTAAATCCTCATTAAAGAGAAGAAAACAGACTCCTAAACCATGGCATGCTGTTCAACCCAAGTTATAGTGCAGAGTCAGGGCTGACAGAAAGACCTTTTCTCCTCTGAAACCTAAATCTAGTGACATTATTTTTAACTGCCACTTCAATGTAGACAGAAAAAAAATCTAAGATTTTCAGTTTGTTCAGCTTTTTCTTTGTTATGAGACTAGGAGTGATATTCCAAGCTTTTTAAAAAATGTTAGATCAGAAAAATGAGGTTTTGCTATCTTTCTCACACGACTACATTCTATCACGTGAAGAGATGGTTTTCTCACTCTTCTCTTGCTCATTCTTATAATTACACGTCTTCCAAAATATCCATTTTCTTTTATTTGAAGACCACACTTACGGTCTTTAGAGGTGATTATTGCTGTTGGGTTGGCTTTGCTTCTAGATCTTTTGGGAGATAGAGCTGAATAATTACGTTATTCTGGAAAGAAGAATAAATTTTGAATTTGTATCAGTATTTTGAATAGAATTTAAGATTATAGGAAGTTTAGTTCGTCTCTTTGACTTTATATTTTATCTCTTTTTTAAAACTAAAAGTATTTATTTGTAATGACATTAAAAAGTCCTATTTAGTTGATTCATCACTATAAGTTTACTAGTTTCAAAATGAAAAACATAATATTAATATTAGCAACAATGCTAGTGAGTGCCAGCTAGGCTCTCAGCTCTCTTTGTCATAGCAGCATTTATAAAGGTACTTTGGTGAGTTGTGCCACCCATCTGGCATAGTCAGACTCTTTTGCATGACGTTATATGCTTAATTTGTTTATTGCGTAAAGGAATCTTTGTCTCCTTGCTTCTTTAGTTACTTCACCTAAAGCCATAGAAAGTAAAAAGCAATGTCTTACTTGCTTGCTAAACAAGGAAAAAAAATCAGGTAGCAGGAATAGGAAAATAATACATCTGAATACTTGAATATCAACTAGAATTCATTGCTAAGAAAGAACTGTCATGAGAACAGGTGATTCATGTAGGACCGTCCCTGGCATCTTGTCACAGATCAACACTACAGCTAAGGGTTTCAGCTGTGTTGGAATCACACACTATTCCCACTAGTGCCTTTTTGAGACAAGATTACAGAAAGAGGTAGAAATAATACAGTCAAGTACAGTCACTAAGGTGCCAATTTACCATTAAATAAGTCTCATAGATCGAAGTTGGAAATTGAAAAACAAACCAAGAAAATCTATTTTTCAAAGGCCGTCCCATCTACCTCACTTCCAACATTTGAGATGAGACAAGGCACTCTGAGCTTCTTATTCTCTGGGGGCTCACTCAGCTTGTATTCAACTTCTTATTTTTTCTCTTTCTTGTTGGCATGTCATCAACTGTGTGTTCTGACCCTTTATTTGAGTTTGTGCTGTTTATTAGCATGTAGCACCACCTGAAAGTTGGTCCAATGTTCTATGACAAAGGAGCAAAGGCAAGACAATGGAAGAACAGTCTTCTAACAACAGGTGCTGGAGCAACTGGGTGACCACACTCTGTACACACGCACTAAGCCCAGACACAGACCCTATTCTCGTCCCCAGGATCACCCCAAATAGATTGTAAACCTAAAAGTTAAACACAAAACTATAAGGCAATGAGAAAATTGCATAGGAGAATACCTAGATGAACTTAGGTCAATACAGAAGTCAAGATTCATGAAAAAAAATTGATGCACTGGGCATCATTAAAATTAAAAACGTCTGCTCTGTAGAATCCAGAGCATTGGGGCCAAACTTCAGAACACTAACATCACCAAATTCTGATGAGGACATGGACCAACAGAACTCTTTCATTGTTGGTGAGAATGCAAAGTAGTGCAGCCACTTTGGAGGGCAGCCTGGCAGGTTCTTAGCAATGCTAATCATGCTCTTACCATATAATCCAGCCATTGGGCTTCTTCATTTGAAATGAATCAGAAATTTGTGTCCACATAAAAACCTGTATACAAACGTTTATCATAGCTGCATTAATTATTGTCAACACTTGGAAAGATGCAAACTTCAGGAGGTGAATGGATAGATAAACTGTGGTCATATTATTCAGTGCTTGAAAGCGATGAGCTACCAGGCTGCGAAAGGCTTGGAGGAAACCTAAATGCATATTGTTAAGTGTAAGAAGCCAATCTGACAAGACTACACACTATCATTTTAACATATAGTTAGAATCTGGGAAAAACAGAACTATGGAAATAGTCAAAAGATCAGTGGTTACCAAGGGCTGGGGAGATACGCAAAGCATGCAGGATTTTAGGGCAGTGGGACTATTCATGTGATGTTGTTGTGGTGGATCCATGTCAGCGTCTAGAGGGTGCTCAACAGCAAGAGCGAGCCCTAATGTGAAGTGTGGACAATATACAATGATGTGTCGTGAGTCCACCACAATGATGCAGGGTGTTGCTGGTGCCACTGGCCTGTGTCATAACAAGGAACTTTCTGTACTTTTAAATTCAATTTTGCTTTGAACCCCAAACTGCTCCAAAAAATAAAGTCTATTTTTTAAAAGCTGGAATTAAAAATAACACACAAAAGTAGAATATGTAAAAACCCAAGCAACTTTCAGTTCTCGACACTTCTGTTATTTTTTCCTGGTTTGTTTTCTCTATAGTGAGAAATTGAAGTCTTTCTTGAATTAATGTAGAAGAGAACATTTCTATACCCCTTTTATGTAGGTGGATGAATTCTTCAAAATTATTGACCTATATGTAGGTATAGTTCAACATCCCATTTACACAAGAATAAACAGGAGACCAAAAAACTAAATATATCAATGATGATGCTGGTGCTCACCAGAGTGAAAGGCAGCAGTGGGACACTGGAACTAGTAAGTGCATAGCTCTGAATGGAGCAGATAAAAGTTATGTCTGTATGATGGCAATCACCCAGATAAAATATAAAAGCATAGGCAAGTATTTCAAAGTATCACCAAGAAAATATTATTGAAGTTAAGTGAGGACAGGTGGTTTCCATTGAAATGGCCCATTGTTTACAAAAACAGGGCAAGAAGCAAACTCTTATTCTGTCTGTTGATTAGGGGGAGGCTCAGCTCCTGAGGGACACAGGGAGGCTGGCATGACAGGGGTGCTGGCCAGCCTCCTCTGGGAGCAGTGAGCACCATGGTGAGGAGCACAGCAGACCCAGAGCTGCTCCTTAGTCAGAGAACATCACACACACATCTCCTTTCACATGGATGAAGCAGCCCCACTCTTAGGACTGCTGAGCTATGTTTAAAATAAGCTTACTTTCTCCCACATGCATAGAACATTTAACTCATTAACTCAATGGATATGAACACTTAGGATTTTGGTAAATATTGTTAAATTGTCTCCCAAATACTTTCCATACTTACGACAATGTATGAGACTTTCTGTTTTCCATATGTATGCTACGTTCCTGTTGGTCCAATACACGTCACTGTCTACATAATTACAAGATTATTCCTGTTCATTGTTTGCCTTTTGATTTTTGTAGTATCAGAAGTTCTCTCAAATTATTCTTTGCAATTTGTTATTCTTAGAATTACTTCCATTTTGCTGATATTTTACTTTATCATAGTGAAATTGTATACCTACTTTTAATATATATGTGTATTATTTCTCTATTCTTTTCTATTTTTCAGTTACCTCAGAGATTTATCTTTTAAATTTTGTAACAAATTTTTATTATTATTTTTCATCTTCTAAAACACAATATTTTACCTTTGTGTCTATTGATTATTTCCTATTATTCTTCAGAATGATTTCCTGCTTCTGTTGTACCACCTGTTAAATGACTAATAATGTGCCTTTGATATTATTCATAAATCAATAAATTAAAACTTGAATTATTCTATTGGTTCTTACAACTTTACATATACAATCAAATAATTTGGTCAACATGATTTTGGATCTCTGAAATTTGGGGGGCTTACCGTATGCTTTCTTATATATTTTTTCTGTGTTTTATAAACACCTGAGATTGATACAGGATCCCACCACTCAGGGCCGGACAGGGAGTCCCCCATTCTCTAGGTCCAGGTGAGCTCAGAAATCAGGCACCCATTTCCAGGCACAAGCAGACTGCATTTTCCAGGCCACACCCTCTGGCCTCTAACAAGATCATGAACAAAGCAGCCTGAGATGGGTTTTTGGGTGGTTCCACCTTGAGTAGGAGCACACACCCTAATCCCTTCTCGGAGACTAGGACTGTAAGGACCTGATAACCTTGCCCTAGTGGAGGAGAAACTACATTCATTCATTTGTTAATACACTCATTAACTTTAAAAAGATGTTTTTCCACCTACCAAGTCCTAGCCAAAAATGTAATATATACTGCTAGACAAAGAGCCCAAGAGAGAGATTTTTCTGCCTTGGGTCTTCCCCTTTGCCAGAGACTCTGGTGCTTTTTACCACTTCTATATTCCTTTCTGTCTAATAAAATCCTATCTTATCACTGATCTGTGGTCCTTGGGCTCATTCTTCAAATCCCTGAGACCAGGGACCTACTGAGGAAGAAATTCTGGTATCAAGATGACGCCCTATACATACCATTATCAGATCATGCCTTTTGGTTTCAACTTTCCCACTTCCATGGATAGCCCACCCAACCACTGGTTTTAAGTTTTGAAACTGATCTTTTCCTCCATTGCAAATGAATAATCTTAGTTCCTTGGGCTCAGGACTATTCCATTCTTGTTTCTGAGCATGAGTATGACTTTTCAGTTCTATTATTACTATTTTATTTTATTTTTATTATTTTAAATTTAATCCACCATCTGCATGTTTGAAGCATAAGCTATGCTCAGTGTATGAACACAGGCTGCCTTTCTGGTGTCCACACGTCTCCTTCTGGCTTTTCTGTGCCCTGAAACTACCCTGGCTGAGAATGAGAGAGGATACCCGAGAAGGGTGAGGTCTGGGAGAACAGGTCTTCTCAAGGAGGCCACAAGGATACACTTGCAGGGTCCTCTTCATGGTGACTCAGCCCTTATGAATTTGTAAACTTAACTTCCTGGAACTTGGAAATTTCCAAGTTCTGTGAAATCCTATAGTTCTGTAGGGGCTGGAATAGCATCTCCCGCTTGATTCAAACTAGCCAATGAGAAGGGTACCTGTGGGGTGGAACTTTTTGACTGTCGATAAAAAGCGAAAGATTGAGCCAGATGGGGAGCGTGGCCATTTGGAATTCTTCTATGCAGTAAGCTCCTGGCTGGTGAATAAAGCACTTCCTTTTATAAACATGGTGTTTGGGTGCTCTTTCTCTCCACTGGGTGGGCCTCATCTTCCTGCAACAAGAACACTGAATGTCTTCTGCCCACAGGTCCCATGGACATGTCCAGTTCTTGTCTTACCACACCTTAGCTCTTCTTGAACCAGTTAAATAATTCCCTCCTTGAGGTTTCTTTTTCTTGGCTTACAGGACACATTGTTCTTTGTAGTCAGAGATTCCTGGTTGCCTTTGCGGAGCTTTGGTTAGAGTGCAAAGTCCTGACGGCCCCTGAGATGCTATGTGATCTTTAGCAAGTTGCTTAACTACCCTTTGTCTCTGATTTGCCATCTGGAAAATGGAACTGATATTGATTTTAGGGAAAAGGGCAGTTTGAATACTGAGATAACACATGTAAAGGAACTTAGCATAGTGTCTTGGCACTCAATACATTTTAGCAATTATCTTTATTAGTTATAGCATCTACGTGCAAACAACCTCTAGATTTATAACTCTAGCCTGAATTTCTTTCAAAATATTGAATGTTCCTTCTCACTCCCAATTGGATGTGTCCACTCTAACATGTGCCTCAAGCTCAAGGTGTTCAGAATTGAAACCCTAACCTCTCACCTATCCCTACCCCTTTCTACATTTTTGTAAAAGGAAACTTTCTCAACCAAGTGCTAAAATCCAAAAACACAGAGACATTCTTCATTTTTTCCCCTTAACCTTGGTTCAATCCTTCACTAAGTTTTACCAGTTCTATTTACATTTTAATGAGGTCATCCCAAGTCAACATCAACTCCTACGTTGATGGGTTTTAACAACCGGCTTAGTTGACTCCCACTTCTGGTTCTGCCTCCTAGTTCACTCTCCACACAGCAGCCAGAGTGATCATTTTGTGAGTTAATGAGCAGAAGTGAAGGATGACACATAAATTGGTTTAACATAAATTATTCCAAAAGTTATTTTATATGATTGTTTTTGAGACTCCAGTGCAAATAGGCAGTGTTTGGAATGTACAGAACATTCTCAAAATATCATATTTATGCAGGCTTTTCATTAGCTTAGAGGGAACAACTTGAGATTACAAAATATTATTTCCAAAAGAATAAGTACAATAAAGGCATTTAGAAACATGCTGATTATAATGGTAAACAAGTATAATATGAAGGAAATTAGACTGGGAAACTTATACGTAAAGAATGAAGAGATAAATATGATGAACAAACAGATAAAAGTCAATGGAAAATAGATAAGAGCTTCACAATAGCTGTAATATAATATACATAGGGACAAAAAGACATTTTAGATAAAGAAGAATCAGTACATGAGTGAGAGAAAAACATCATTAAGCCAAAGAAAAAGTTAGGATTCCAAAATTAAAAAAACAAAAACACTTTAGGAATAGGTACATAGCTCTAGGATATCTTAGAATTTTGGGGGGAGAGGTGTGATAAAGAAACTATCATTAAAAAGGTATGTCTCAGCTGAAATAGTAGTTGATAAACATGAGAGAAATATAATATGATAATGTATTTTTTAAAAATCTGTGATGATAAGAATAAGAATTTTCTGAAGAGAAGCATTCATGACAAAATATGTTTGATCATATTTGAAATTTCATCAGTAATGCCATCAAAATTTGATTACCAGGAAAAATGTCAGAGGCCATTCAGGCAAAATTGTAGGACTGCTAACATAACCAAATGCAGATGACCTAATTGCATTTGCAGAAAATGTGAACCAATCAATGAAAAACTCCTGAAACTAATAAGCTCTTATAGTACAGTGAAAGGATGCAAGGTCAATATATAATTGTCACCCATTTTTCTATAAGCAATGAGCAAGTGAAATTTGAAATTTAAAATGCAGTATCATTTATATTAGCACAATGGAAATGAAATAGGTATAAATCTAACAAAATATTCAGAAGCTCTATATGAGGAAAACTACAAAACTCTCATGGAAAAAAATATCAAGGAAGAATTAAATATTAATAAATGGAGAGCTATTCTGTATCCATGTATAGGAAGATTCAATATGGTCAAGATGTCAGTTTTTCCCAACTTAATCCATAGATTCAGTGGAAACCCTATCAAAACCCCAACAAGATAGTTTGTTGATATTGACAAAGTAATGTAAAGTTTATTGGAAAAATAAAAGGCCTAAAGCATCCAGCACAATATTATAGGAGAAAAAAAAGGTGGAAGGCTGACCTCACATGACCTGAAAATTACCATAAAGCTACAAAGTTGGAGGGCTGATCTCACTTGCCCTGACAATTACCATGAAGCTACAGTAAGTGTCGAGACAGCACGGTATTGGTGAAAGAATAAGCAGATCAGTGGAATAGACCAGAAAGACTGGTGAAACAGACCCACATACATACAATCGACTGATTTTTGACCAAAGAGCACAGGCTATACCATGGGGAAAAGATAGTTTTCTCAATAAATGGTGCTGGGAAAACTGGATGACCACATAGAAAAATATGAACCTAGACAAAGTCTTTATACTCTTACAAAAATGAACTCAAAACAGATCACACATCTCAATATAAAATGAGAAACTACAAATTCACAGACTACAACATAGGAAAAAACATAGATGGTCAGGGATTTGGTGATGACATTTTAGATATGACACGCAAAGCACAATCCATGAAAGAAATTAATTGGTAACCTGAATTTTATTACAAGTAAAAACTTCTGCTCTTCCTAAAACACAGGCTAGAGAATGAAAAGCCAAGCCACACACTGGGAGAAAGCATTTGCAAATGACATGTCTGATAAATATAGAATGAACTCTTAAAACTCAACAATAAGAAAATAACACATTTTAAATATGGGCCCCAAAATGTAACAGATATAAGGAAGATATAAAGAGAGCAAATGAGCACACGAAAAAATACTCAAATTTATATGTCATCAGGAAAATTCAAATTAAAACAACAAATACATCCCACTATATATGTGTCAGAATGGCCAGTGTCCAGAATACTGATAAACCACCAAGGAGAGGATATGAGACAAGAGAAACTCTCCTTCATGGTTTAAAAGAATGTAAAATGGCACAGCCGTGTTGGAAGACAGTTTGGCAGGTTCTTACAGAACTAAACATACTCTCACCATATGATCTAGCAATCACACTCTTTGGTATTTACTGAAAGGAATCCACACAAGACCTACATATGGATGTTTATTGCAGCTTTACTCATAATTGCAAAAGCTTGGAAGCAATCAAGATGTCTTTAAGTACGTAAATGGAGAGATAAACTGTAGTGCACATGGACAATGGAATGCTATTCAGCTCTAAAAAGTAATGAGCTCTCAGACTGTGCAAAGACAGGGGAAAACATAAATGCATATGACTGAGGGAAGGAAGCCAATCTGAAAAGACCACATATGGTCTGATTCCGACTATATGACATTCTGGAAAAATCAAAACTGCGGAGGCATATAGCAGTTCTCAACCTTCCTAATGCTGCGATGTATTTTCATTGTTATGAAGGGGTCACGACCCACAGGTTGAGAACCACTGCAAGATCAGCGATTGCCAGGGGTTGGGGGACAGAGGGCTTTTAGGGCAATGAGACACCCTGTATGATACTATCTATAATAGTGGGTACCTGTCTTTGTGCATTGTTTTTAAATTTGTAGAATGTACAACAACAAGAGTGAATGTGCAGTTTGGAGTCTGGACAATAAGGATGTGTGGATATAAGGTCATCAGCTGTAACGAGTGTGCAACTCCAGTGAGGTGTCAGTGACCAGAAGGGCTCATGCTCGAGCAGGCACAGGGGCCTGTGGCATCTACCTATACCTTCTTCTTCATTTTTCTGTGATCTTATAACTGCTGTTAAAAAACAAAATCCTTTGAAATAATCTATAACACATTGTTCCAATGTGATAAAAGGATGAAATACTGTAATGAAGAAAAGATGCTAGGAAGCAATACATGAATAGTTTTGAAGGGCTATGTTAGAGAAGGTGCACTTTAAAACTATTAGAAAATTATTCTTAAATTTGAATAACAGAGTTCTGAACAATGCGATTAAAAGTGAAACTTTTATATATGTTTTCACTCTGTTTCCAGAATCCTCAGTCATTTTTATGACTGTGTCTAAAGGTTGAACATATGTATGTGTGTTTATTGAAGTGTGTAAAATTAAAATAGCACTTTTCTCTGTGTAAATGTGTTCAGTTCTGCAATAAATCAAAAGGATAGCCTAGAACTCATTTCCTTGCCTTGTATCGCCTAATGGGGAAATAGGAGCTAAAGAGCAAAGGATTACATTTTCTGCCTACTATAACAGATGGATGCTCATTTGCAGAACAATGGTGTGTTTCGAATAGAAAGAAGAAAAGTTCAGCAAATGCAAAAACGATTGGTATGTATTTTCAGTTTTTTCTATATCTAATTAGAAGCGCACTTATCTGATGGACAAACAATTGGTGTCTAGATATAATTATAGTGTATCTGTGAATACTTCTGGTAGGATTCTTGCTAAAATTTTGAAGCAAAATAAGCACGTAATGTAATTTTAACTGTATGGAATAGTATAGTCATCCTTCTCTGTTTTGAAAAAGATAATGCTGACCTATAATGATAGTGTCACAAAAATAAAGTATAAGAATAAGGCTTGAGAAAAAAAATAAGGGAAATAATATCTCTTTTTAGTTTTAATCTGAGTACGAATTGACAATGTCTTACAAAAACAGGAAACATGGTATTCAACTTGTGTTTTGCTTCTTTCTCTGTAGAGCAAGCTTAAAATTTTTTTTATTATTTTTTTTATTTTACATATACATGTGTTAAATAGGTTTCCACTTTTTGCCTTCACAGAAGGCAAACATTTAAAAGGCTTGAAATTTAATAACAATAACAATGTTTAAGATAAGGACTAAGCTTTTTGAACCCAAAGATAGATAAGGAGACAGTTAAACATGGTCTTGTTTTCAAAAGACATTTATTTATATTTCTTAATTACCTGTCCTTGAATCAAATGTAAATACGGCCTATAATTTGTTACTAATTATAATAGATAAAATATAAAGATCTAGTAAAATTCACATAGGAATTTTTTAAAAGATTGATTTTGTGGAAAAATATCTATGAACTTGATTTTGGAGAAAGAATACTAAGAGGGCATTATTGCTATTTAAAATATATTAAATGGACAGTTTATTTGTCTGATTACAATAGAATGTATGCTACTATTTATATATAATAGAAACTTTGATATATATTCAGAAACCATCAAACAAGAAAATAAAAATCATCTCCGATAACCCATCACTCAGATCTAAGCGCTGTATTTGAGTTCTTCTTTTACTTTTAATGATGAGATGAGACAGAGAAGAAGATTATTTACAGCTGCATTTTGCATGATCCTAAAGGGAGAGGCAGTCTATCCCAGTCTCCCTACCCCCATCCCCAAAGCTTGCACAGCTCAGCACTGCTTGGCTCTGCTCTGGAATATTTCTGCAGAGGGCTATTTCTTCATTTCTCATGTCAGGGTGGCCCAGGATGTGGTAAGGACCTGCCTGCATCACTTCCAGCTCTCCTGCTCTGGGGCACGTGGCAGGACTCTTTTATGGCCTCAGCGCCCTCCCCTGAGGGTTGTGGGCTGACAGTGCCTCCATTGGGACCCCTCAGGTTACAGGTGTCCTGGGGCTCCTGTCTCACTTTACCTCTGCTCCTGCCAGAAGGAATAATCAAAAACAAGAGCTTATTTCCTACAAGCCTATTTATTCATAACATTTATGCTATAGATTTAAGAGTGTAGTTCTCTCAGTCAAATTGCATCTATCTTTCTTAATGCAGCACATATAAACTCTCCAGAAGCCAGCATTTCTGATGAAAAATCCTTTTTTTTCTTTCTTAAAATAGTATCTTAAAAAACTAATTTACATTTAATTGAATGAGCACAATCATTTTACCTGTTACCTCTTACTTGCAATTTATATTATTATTTTTATAAATAATGCTTTAAAAAACTTGACAATAGTTTGACCCTCAGTGTAAACTCTACGTAGGTGGGGTCTTTTGTCTTTTCCATTTACAGCTGTGTGTTTGTTGGTTTTGTGTTGCTAAAAATGAGAACCTGAGCCTAGTTAATTTGTAAAGAAAAGAGGTAGGGCACCAGCATCTGCTTCTGGTGAGAACATCAAGGAGCTTCCAATCCAGACAGAGGTGAAAGGGAGCAGGTGTGTCCACCAGAGAGGGAGGGAGGGCTGGTGCCAGCTCCTTTGAACCACCAGCTCTTTCTTGGATAACCGAGAACTCACTCATCATCCCGGGAAGGGCACCCAGGCATTCCTGAGGCTCCCATGACCCAAACACCTCCCACTAGGCCCTGCTTCCGACACTTGGGATCGAACTTTAACATGAGATTTGTGGGGTACAAATATCCAAACCATATCATTCTGTCCCGGTCCTCCAAATGTCATGTTCTTCTCAACTTTGCAAATCAATCATCCCTTCCCAACAGTTGCCAAGTCTTATCTCCTTTCAGCACCGACTCCAAAGTCTAAAGCCTCCTCTGAGATTCAAGGCAAGTAAGATCCTGTCGTCTATGAGCACATAAGACCAAACCAAGTTATTTGGTACAAGGGTGGTGCAGTCATTGTCTAAACATGCTCATTCCAAAAGGGAGAAATTGTCCAAAAGAAAAGGACTCGTGAGGCTCTCAGCCCAGGAGTCTGAGGTTGCTGTGAGCTGTGATGACGCCATGGCACTCTAGCCTGGGTGACAGAGTGCATCTGTCTCAAAAAAATAAATAAAACAAGGAAAGGGCAACAGACCCCATGTAAGTCCTAAACCCAGCAGGGCAAACGTTAAATATTAAAGTTCCAAAATGATCCCCTTGACTCTGTGTCTGGCCACCTGAGCACCCTGGTGCCGGGCTGGGCTGTGAAGCCTCAGGCTGCCTCTGGGCTTTGCAGTCACAGCCACAGGCTGCTGTCACAGGCTGGCGTCTGGAGCCTGCGGCTCTTACAGGCTGAGCTCTGACATTCTGGGGTCTGGAAGGCAACAGCCCCTGCCCAGACCTCCAGCGGGCAGTGTGGGCACCGGGCCTCGTGTGGGGGCTCTGTCCCTCATTTCCCTTCCCTCTGCCCTTGTAGAGCCCCCTGCGGGCCCTGGCCCTGCCACACAGGCTTCCCTTTACCTCACTGAAATCTCTACCGCACTTGGGTTCTGCACATCCACCAACACAAGACCTTGTAGCAGCCCCCAAGGCTCCAGAGTGGAGGCTGCAGCTGCAGTGGCCCGATGTGGTGGGGGGACACGTTCTCTGGTGGGGCAGGGCAGTTTGTAAAGGAAAGTGGCTTCTGGGTTCCTGGGTCTGCAATGGCCTCATGTGCTTCTGGTGAGGGTCTCAGGGAGCTTCCAGTGAAGGTTGGGGAGAAGGGGAGCAGGTGAGTTACAGGTGAGAGAGGGAGCCTGACAGGGGAGGTGCAGGCTCTGAGTGACCAGTTCTCACATGAGCTAACAGCGTGAGAACCCATTATGCTGGGGGGCACCGAACCACAGAGAGGAATCCACCCAGGCCCGAACACCTCCCACCAGGCGGTCCAGGTCCCCCACTCTGTTCACTGCTGTGAGCCGTGTGTGCACGTGTGACAGCTGTGATCCTGTGACACGAGCGTTCAGCTGGGACGTGGGTAAGAACCTCCAGTGGGGTAAGTGAAGCAGAGCTGAGTGTACAGATCTGGGATTGGGGAGGGAGGGAGCACAGGGCTGCGGATATGGATCTCGGAGCTGTTGGCAGAGAGAAGACGTGTAGTCTTGGAACTTGAAGAGAGATGCCCGGAGAGGCGAGTGCGGGGTGAAGGACAAAGCAGAGCTGCAACATGAAGAGCTCAGGGCGAAGAGGATCCTGAGAAGGAGGCGCTGGGGGCGGCCCCTGGGAGCGGACCGTGGGGAGAACTCTCTTCTATGTCCCATGATGTCTGTGAGTTGACAACACATTCAGCAACGTAGAGATTATCAGGAAATAATAAGCAATCTATAGATAAATAAGGCGAAAGGAGTTTTGGTAACTCCATAACTCCTATGGGGTAAAGCTCATATTAGAGCGTGTTTAAGAGGGTAAAAGAGGACGGAAAGCTCGTCTAGAAATGGAAGTGGGCGTTTGTGTTATAGGGGAAACAAACGTGTGTGTGTCCTGGTGGAAATGGTTCAGTAATGACAACATTACACTGATGAGGTGGGAAGAGTAAGACCCAGGGCTGGCTGGTGGGAAGAGCTGGAGTGGGGACGCTGGCAGCTTTTCGGCAGCTCAGAGGCAGAGCAGCAGCTGGTAGGAGGACGCGGGAAAGGAGGCAGGAGGGCGCGGGAAAGGAGGCAGGAGGACGCGGGAGGAGGCAGGAGGACGTGGGAAAGGAGGCAGGAGGACGCGGGAGGAGGCAGGAGGACGCGGGAAAGGAGG
>CAUYRH010159231.1:0-17517 GCA_963574655.1 Perodicticus potto | reverse complement strand
CTACAGGCGCCCGCCACAACGCCTGGCCATTTTTTGGTCGCAGCCGTCATTGTTGTTTGGCGGGCTCAGGCTGGATTCAAACCCGCCAGCTCAGGTGTACGTGGCTGGCGCCTTAGCCAGTTGAGCCACAGGCGCCGAGCCTTAATCAATAATCTTATGACGTATACATCATCCATCTAAAATCTGGTGACTTGATTCTCGTGATCATCACCTGACCACCTTATGACGAGGCCATCACCGGCCCAGCACCCACCTGTCTATTGATCAACTAACACAATACTCCATTAACTATTATCTTTTACCATCATTACATCTAAAATTAACTCTAAGCCACAAAGCAAACTCTGGGAGAATAAGCTGCTTGAATGCTAGACCTTTAACAGACCATCTGGAGGCGGTTATTCATTCTCTAGGAGTGGTGGATATTCCTAAGATATACAGGAGACTTGCCTGCAAGCCCTGCCCCCGGGACCAAGCCTTTGTTCACCGAAGTATTACCTTCTGTGTGAGCTGGCCTAAGGTCAAAATGGAGTTCTATCGCGGTCTCTACTTCCCAACTCACTAAGAAACTTCAAACCTGTTCTCACAGAATGAATCTGTTTAAAGGCACATATAGGCTTTTCACCTATACCTGTTCAAAGACTTTATTCTTACGTTGATTTTTCTGTCCTCTTCTGAACCATTCCCATCAAACACAAATACACTGTAATTTCTCCTAACTCAATATATGTCTCCAGGTCACACCTGGTTATTGCCTTATTTCTTTGTCTCCCTTATAGCAAACTTCCTCAAAAGAACTGCTGTGCAATCTTCATGTCCCATTATTTCTTCGATCCACTCTTAAGACTATATACACCATTCCACTAAAACTACTCTTACTGAAGTTGCCAGTGATTTGAATCTTCTCAAATTGAGCAGCCAACTGCTGGTCCTCATTCCACTTGACCTTTCAGGCAGTATCTGACACATGTTCTCCTTTCCGGGTTTTTCTCCGATCCCACTGCCCGCTCAGTCTCCTTTGCTGGCTCACCTCCTCCTTCCAACCTGAAAATATTGAAGTATCCCAATGTCCATTCCTCAGCTCTCTTCTTTTTCCATATATGCCCACTCCTAAGAGATCTCACCTGTTCCATGGCTTTAAATACTGTTGATACACCAATGACACCAGTTTACATCATCTTCAACCTCTCCCTTGAAATTAAGTTTTGAATACCTCGTTTTCTCCTCAATATCTCCCCTTAGTTGGCTAATAACTAAACATGGTTGAAACAGAAAACTATTTCCCCCAAGTCTTCTTTTACAAAAACGTCTAAGTGAATCCTGACTCCTTTCTTTCTCTCAAACCTACACCTATTCTATCAGTAAGTCTCGTTGATTCTACCACCAAAATACATTCTGATTATGATCACCTCTCACCACCTCCATGGCTCCCATCCTCATCCAACTCACTTTCATTTCATTTTTCTTTTTATTTTTTTGAGACAGAGTCTCACTATGTCACCGTTGGTAGAATGCCATGGTGTCACAGCTCACAGCAACCTCCAACTCCTGGGCTCAAGCGATTCTCTTGCCTCAGCCTCCCGGTAACTGGGACTACAGGTGCCCATGACAACGCCTGGCTATTTTTGTTGTTGTAGTTGTCATTGTTATCTAGCTGGCCCGGCTGGGTTCGAACCCGCCAGCCTCAGTGCACGTGGCCGGCACCATAACCAGTGTGCTACAGGCGCTGAGCCCCACTTTCATTTTTCATGCACAGTGGGCTCCTATAGTAGAGATCACAGCTAGAATACATTTCCCAGGATTTGTCAGTTAGGTATGGCCATGTGGCTAAGTTCTCACCAGCAGAATGTGAACGGACATGGTGGGTACCACCTCTGGGCCAATATCTTTATGGGAATGTGTGCCTCCTCTCTGTACCCTTTCTCCTTACTCTGCCTGAAGTCTAGTGATGCAGTTTTGACTTTCTTTGCACATGACAAGGTCCTAGGGGATGGTGAAGTCATACAAATGAAGGTGCCTGGCTTCCTGAATCACTGCATGGAAGAGAGCCTCTCACTGATTTGGAGCCCCTTCCTGGGCTGTTAATGCAAATGAGAAATAAATTTCTGCTGTGTTTGAACCAATTCAGTTGCGGTTGTTATAGCAGTTTAGCCTGCCCTAATTAGCGCACCTCCCAAATTAGCCTTGGTTCCTTCTCTTTACCTTTATAGAAACCATTCCCCTCAAAGCCAGTGATGTTCTTAAAGCCTGAGTCTGATCACACCGAGCACCAGCTAGAACCTTCATGGCCTCCTACCACACACACAGTGGCCTGCTCAGCCCTACACAGCACTGCGCCCACCTTCCTCCCTAGGCTCCTCTCTGATCACTCTCCCCTGGCTCACTGCTCTCCAGCTACTGCTGGACTTCTGCTGTTCTGGGAACTTGCGCATCTAATTCCTGTCTGTACCTTTGTGCAGGTCATTTCCTTTACCTGGAACTCTTTACCTCTCTGTGTGGCTCACTGCTTCCTATGATTCAGTTCTCCATTAAAATATTCTCTTCCCAGAAAGTTCTTTTCAGATCTGATCTGAAATAGCACACCTTCCCCACCATGGCCTCTCTCAATCCCATTACCTCACTTTATTATTCTTCATAACACTAATTACTTATTGACATTATAATATAAATGTATATTTGCTTGTTTATTATGTATGTTCTCTCACTAGGATGTAAGCTCTATGACAGTTAAGACTCTCTGCATGTTCCCCTAGCACTTAGAATAATGCCTGAGTGTAGGAGATGCTTTATACATCTGGTTGAATGAATAAATAAATCATCCCATCCCCTAAGAAATCTTCAACTTCTCAATATCAATTTGTACTCATCATGGGCTTCCAACTATTATTCAGTAGGACCCCGGTCAGTTGACCAAGAGACGAACTAGTCAACATACAGACGTGGTCAACATAAGGAATTAGCCCTACTGTACTGATACGTACGTGTGGTGCATGTCTGGTCTATGAAAATGTGGTCAACTTAAGGAGGTGGTCAATTATGGAGGTTCTACTATACTTATTTTATTTATTTATTTATTTATTTATTTATTTATTTATTTATTTATTTATTTATTTTTGGCTGGGGCTGGGTTTGACCCCACCATGTCTGGTATATGGGGCCGGCACCCTACTCCTTTGCGCCACAGGTGCTGCCCCCTACTATACTTATTTTTTATACATCTATACCCGGAGGGCAAGGACCATCTTTTATATTCTAAATATCAACTTTAGGCATTTAGAAGTTTGTGTATAAGAAGTGCTCAATAAAAATCTCCTTATTAATTGTGGATTAAAATTAAGTCTGCCAAGATGTATGATTGATTTGAATAGATGGCTCTATTAGTTTTTTAAAAGTAGGACTTCTAGGGCGGTGCCTGTGGCTCAGTGGGTAGGGTGCCAGCCCCATATACCAAGGGTGGTGGGTTGGAACCCGGCCCTGGCTAAACTGCAACAAAAAAAAGATAGCCATGGGCAGCGCCTGTGGCTCAGCGAGTAGGGAGCCGGCCCCATATACCGAAGATGGCAGGTTCAAACCCGGCCTCAGCTGAACTACAAAACAGAAAAATAGCTGGGCGTTGTGGCAGTCCCCTGTAGTTCCAGCTACTCGGGAGGCTGAGGCAAGAGAATCGCCTAAGCTCAGGAGTTGGAGGTTGACTGAGGGTGAGTTTCTGTCTCTAAAAAAAAGTAGGAATTCTGTTATGATTGTCTTACTCAAACTGCACAATTTTAACATGCCCAATGTATAACATTTTTAAAATCATAGGCTTAGTAAAATACAGTCAGTCATTAAGAAAGAACACTATTGGTTAAGAACTTATATTTTTGCCTGTCTGAGATTTGCCAATTGTTAAGCTCACCCTGTCACCATACTCAGTCTTATACAACTTCATTTATACTGAACCTAAAAGGAATTGTGTGTATGTTTTCTGAGAAACTTGAGAAGTAATAGGAAGGGGTTTGTCCACCAGACGGAGACAACATAATTTTACACGTCAGCTATGCAAGGGAGAATTTATGCAACAATGCTTGATGACTTAGAATAGGTACAACAACATGGGCAGACAATTATTCATAATTCCAAGTAGCTGTGGTTTCAAAACCCTTCCAAAATCACTGAAGGAATTTTTTCTCTTGTCTAAGATTTTGCTGGAAGAAGCAATTCTTATGAACTTGTGGGGGATGGGATGACAGTTTCTTATGCTAGAAATACTATGGAGTACTAATCAGGAAGGCAACTTTATCAAGCCTCTAGTCATAAAACAAACAAACAAAATCACACATCATGCATGTTAAAAATATCAAACATAATGCATAATGGTAAATTGACTTATAAAATTTAGTGTCTAACAAGTTCAACGTTCACAAAACTCATGCACATAATAAACACTTTAATGCATAAAGGGGGTAGGTCAACTGTGTTAATTTTTTAAATCATAAATTGGGGTAATTTTACAGAAAGTACTTAAACATTAAACTCTCTTTGAAAACCCACTTCATGGCTTTGTCAGAATAAACATACAGTTCTAATCAGGGTGTATAAACTGGGATTATGCACTGCTATAGTCCACAAAGAATCATGTTTAAAATCCATGTGATATTTTACCAGGTTGATACTACAATTTGCTTAACCATTTTCCAAATGCTGAGCCTTTAAGTTATTTCTAATTTGTCATTAACACAAGCCATGCAAATATGACAATCTGGTATACATTTTTTGGTTTGTTGTTTGGTTTTAGGTTGATTATTTTTTTATATACACTTCCCCCAAATACATTTACTAAATCATGGCAAATAAACAGCTTTACATTTCCTGTTACATTTCCAAATGTCATTCTCCAGAAGGAACAAACCAGAAGGATTTCCAGCTCTGGCAGTATGAAAAGGTCAGTGTATCTTCACCACGAAAAATAAGAATAAAACTACACAAACTAGTAAAACACAGAAATCTCCCAAATGGAGACAACACATTTATTTTTTAAAAACTGCTAGAGCTGAGATGGTGAGAGCTGCAGCCTTCTAGCCTGGGCTGTTCCCAGCCCTGCCCCAGTTGTCATTCACATGGAGCTAGTCAGAAACCACCAGCTTTGCTGCCATGAGGGCAAACTTGATTTGGAGCCGGGGAAAAGCCACGGCTTTATAAGCTCAATTTAGTGAGGACAATAGAAAAATGAATAGAGAAAACCCTCAGCTTTGCCAACCTGAGGTGCAGACCCAGGTAGAGTGAGTAGTAGACCAGGATAGTTAAAGAGGGAGATTTTTTTTTTTTTTTTTGAGACAGAGCCTCAAGCTGTCACCCTAATAGAGTGCTGTGACATCACACCTCCTAGCAACCTCCAACTCCTGGGCTCAAGCGAGTCTCCTGCCTCCGCCTCCCAAGTAGCTGGGACTGCAGGCGTCCGCCACAACGCCCGGCCATTTTTTGGTTGCAGCTGTCATTGTTGTTTGGCGGGTCCAGGCTGGATTTGAACCCGCCAGCTCAGGTGTACGTGGCTGGTGCCTTAGCCCGCTGAGCCACAGGCACCGAGCCGAAGAGGGAGATCTTGAAATGACAGAGCCATAGGTCTAGATAACTTCCCCACAGTTCCCTGGATGACTGGGAAACTATGCCCACACCTGGTGAGAACTGAGAGAGGCTGGCAAAAAGCAAAAGCCAGGGGAGACTGGAGAACCAACTGCTTGCCAGGATCTTCACACAGATTGCCTGGCAGAGAGCAGAAGCCATATGTGCTATGCACACATAGGGGCAAGTTCCTAGAAAACCAGGCTAAAAAAATAAAAACAAGAATAAAAAACTGACTAAAGACATCAGCAGGGAGGCAAGATTCCACAGTTCACATCCAGGCAATTTTACTAAAGCAAACAAATAAAAACTCAGAAATGTACATTAAAATCAAGAGCTGTTGTGATATATTATCTAACATTGCCTAGTTGCCAACCAAAAATTACAAGACATGTGAAGAAATAGGAAACTGTGACCCATGCTTAGAGAAAAAAGAATACATCAGAAGAAATTGACTGAACGGGCCCACATGTTGGATTTAGCAGGCAAAGACTTCAAAGCAGCGATTATAAACGTGTCCAACAAATTAAAGAAAACAACAATCTCAATGACTTAAGGAAAATAGGATGACAAAAACTTTGAAAATAGGGAATTATCAAAACCGAAATATAAACTATAAAAACGTGAAAATTCTACAATTAAGGCCAGGCACAATGGCTCACGCTTATAATCCTAGCACTCTGGGGGGCCAAGGTAGGTCGATCACCTGAGCTAGGAGTTTGAGACCAGCATGAGCAAGAGGAAGACACCATCTCTAAAAATAGCTAGGTGTTGTGGCTGGTGCCTGTGGTCCTATTTAGGATGCTAAGCTCAAGAGTTTGAGGTTGCTGTGAGCTATGATGTCACAGTACTCTAGTCAGGATGACGGAGGCTCGCTGTGAGACTCTGTCTCAAAAAAAAAAAAGAAAAAAGAAAAGAAAGTTCTACAATTAAAAAGCACAATAACAGCAATTAAAAATTCACTAGATGGGTTCAAAAGCATCTAGTTGGTAGAAGAAGAAGGTAGAAGAAGGAATCAGTGAACTTGAAGATGGAAATTATCCAAAGTGAAGGACAGAGTGGGAAAGGTAAAAGGCAAAGGAAGAGGGCCTCAGAGACATGTGGGACAATGTCAAGTGCACCACACAAATGTGCAATGGGAGTCCCACAGGACAGGAGAAAATGAAAGGGCAGAAAAATTATTTAAAGAAGTAATGGCCAAAGGTTTCTCAAATTTGACCAAAAATTTTAATCTATAGGTCCAGGAGGAATGTAGCAAACTCTTGATAAAGCCTAGTTAAACTGAGGAGCAATTGATGTTTGTGCACATATACCTAGTTATGACAGATCTACTATTTTTTATTTAAATTCTTACAGCTTAATAGATATGCAATGATATCTTAAAGGTGGTTTAATTTGTGTTCATTTAACCAATATCATGGCCTAGTTCATAACAGATTCTCACAGCAAGCGGCATACACTTTTCTAAAGTCAGACAGACCTGGGTTCAAATTCTGACTGTCTTACATCTTGAGCAAGTGTTTACTTTCTCTAAGCCTCAGTTTTATTGTCCGCAAAAAGATAATAACAATTTTAATGAATATTTCTGAATTGAAGCCCAATTCTGGGCTTCAATGAAATAATCCATATTAAGTGCTTAGCTCAGTGCCAGGGACATAGGACATGCTCAGTAAATGCTGACTTTTTAGCTACTAACAATATTTAACACTTAACAATAAAAGTTCAGGCCAGGCACAGTGGCTCACTCCTATAATCCTAGCGCCCTGGGAGGCTGAGGTCAGTGGATTGCCTGAACTCAGAAGTTCAAGACCAGTCTAATCAAGAGCAAGACCCCATCTCTACTAAAAACAGAAAAATTAGCTGGGCATCATGGTGGCCGCCTGGAATCCCAGTTACTCAGGAGACTGAGACAAGAGGATCTCTTGAGCCCAGGACTGTGATCTACGATGATGCCATGGCCCTCTACCAAGGACGAGAGTTAAACTCTGTCTCAAAATAAATAAGTTAATTAATTAAATGAAATGAAAGTTCATTTATTGAGTGGAAATGAATGAGTCTGAGCATTGATTTTTCACATGTAAACTACATAGTTATCTCTCTTGATCTCTTTTTAGTAAAATCTGGATTTTGACCTTCCTGTTTTTAAAAATAATATGCTTTGGAAGGTATGCTTTTATCGGTTGTGTTTGTCAGAATAATTGTTTCCTTCTGTGACACTGTGTTGTGCAAATGTTTTTTATTTCTACTTAATCAGATCCTTTTTGTCTTTGATGATGTCCACAACAGTCAGAAATATCTCTCCTCTACAGCTGTTGTAAATAAGGAATTCATGTGTACATAAAGTATAAAATACAGCCCGACGTTAATTTTTAAATCCATTTACTCTTAAGAATATTTATTCGACTGTGATTTGATTCTTATTTTTTTATGGCATCTGGTTTGTCAAACATTAGGTTCTTACAAAGGCTGAACCCTTTCTATTCTACTTTACTGATCAATGTTTCGGTTTTAGCCATCATTTGTCCAATTGGTCATCAGTTTAATGAGGCTTTACCAAGAGTTTGCTACATTCTATGTACTCATGGGAATGTTGTGATAAATACAAAGGTGAAAAGGCATGGTTGGTGCTGAAAGAAAACTCATGGCTCAGTGACAAAGGAATGAAACTAATATTTATTTTTCTTAAGACAGATAAATAGTCTTGAAGACAAATGTGTAAACAAATGTGATATAAACATGGGATAATAGTTTATATTTCTAGTATGAATCAAATGTTATGGTTGCACACTGGAGAAAATCAGGGAATCCTCAGGAGGGGTGAAAGTGGGTCTTAAAAGTCAAATAGATTTTAAATAAGTTGGAGTTTTCCAGATGGAGTGGGGAGGGGGAAGCAATTTGAGGAGGCAGAACAGGATATGTGAACGTGGGAGGGAATAAAGAACATGACGTATTTAGGACACCAGTTTGGGCATAGCTGGCACATACAGGGCATGGGTTGGTATGAGCAGTGGCTGGGAAGGTGGATTTGGGCAGGACAGTGAAGAACTTTGCATCTCACACAGATCTGGGACTTTAGATGGAAGGGGTTAGATTCCAGCAGGGTTTCCAAGTAAGAGCAACATGATGAGAGTTTTATTTCAGGAAGGTCATTCAGTGGGCAGTGTGAAGGAGAAATGCGATTAGGGAGAGTCTGTAGGCAGACTAGTAGCCTGACGAGTTTGGAAACTTAGCAGAGTCCAGATGCAAGACACTCAGGGGCTGCACCTAGGTAAAGGCAACAAAGAGAGGCAGAGAGGCGATGCTCGACAATAGCTGTGCATTTCCAAGAGTAGGCAACGGGGTAGTGACCATTTCATTGGTTAAACATTGCAGGCTGACCACGTGTCTCTCCTGAAGACCCACCAAGAGGCTAGAAAAGGAATCAAATAGGCATAAAACCAGGAACATAAAGAAAATGACAGAGGAAAAATAAATCACGTCTTAGAAGACGGAAAGGTAACAGTGGTGACAGACTGGGCAGAGCAGAGGAGGATGAACTCTGGGGTCCTCAGAGAGGGAGCTGACAAGGAGCAGCCCAATTCATCCTGGCAGACCCCTGCGAAGTGCAGGACCAGAAGCCCCATATCCCAGGCAGTGGCAAGGGTAAGAGTTGGTGGCAAGTCTGTATTTATTGTGTACCGAGATCCCTTCCCAGGCCCATGCAGCCAAGAAACAACCCTTTCTCTCCCCCATTCAGCTTCACAAGGGGACTTCCCGCTGAAGAAACAAAACAGAGAGCGGTTGGACTTGGCATACCAGGCCCAGCAAAAGGGGTATAGGGAGTTGGAACTCACAGCCAGGGAATTAAATGCACATTTTTACCTTCAACAGTGGGACCTCCCTCCAAATGTCTTATCTCCTCCTGCTTCCATAATGCAAATTGCCATCTTGCAAGAGATTAAAGGAATCCTCTTTAGAGAATTGAAAAGCCCCAAAGAAAACCCTATAGCTAAGGGTTTATAGGGCTAACCCTATACCCTAAGGCTAGCATACTCCTAATTATTTTGCAGTGAAGTGTCCCAATCAACAAACCCTGCCCACGTGCACAAGTCATCTGAATAGCTTTCTAGTACTTCACTTTTAAGTATGAAAAGAAATAAAAAGCAGATATTTTAGTAAAAGCCTCCTAGAAAAGACAGAGAAAAACAAATCTGAAGAAAACAGGAAAAATGAAAAGAGCAGAGAAAATTTTTCTTTTTTTTCTTTTTTTTTTTTTTTTGAGAGAGTCTCACTTTCTTGCCCCCGAAAGAGTGCTGTGGCGTCATAGCTCAGAGCAACTTCAAACTCTTGGGCTCAAGTGATCCTCTTGCCTCAGCCTCCCAAGCAGCTGGGACTACAGGCGTCTGCCACAACGCCCGGCTATTTTTAGAGACAGGGTGTCACTCTTGCTCAGGCTGGTCTCAAACTATTGAGCTCAGGCAATCCACCCACCTCAGCCTCTCAGAATGCTGGAATTACAGGCAGGAGCCACCACGCACAGTCTGAGAAAGACTTTCAAGGGGGAGATAAATATTATTAGAGGGATAAATAAGCCATTATACCCATAAAACAAGAATGAATGATGTTCAAATTAAGGGGAAAAAAGACAAGGACAAATGAGGTTACAACCAAGAGCTCTGAGAAATTAAAAACAGGGTAATTGTGGCATAGACTAATAGTTGCTACCTTAACTCCTATTCTTCCTTAAAAGAGAAAGAAATATAATTTTATGTGAAGTAGCAATATGACCAATTTTAAGAAAAAACACTTCCTAGCCTCCCTTGTGGCTTATTGTAATCATGTGACTAAAATTCTAACCCATGAAATAGGAAAATCATGGGATGGAACTTTGGGGAAGGTTCCCCTAATGACTCCGTCTGGAGGTTCACCCTTTCCCTATCTTCTCTTTTCTGTATTCCCCGGAATATGAATGGAATGGCAGGCTCCAGGAGCCACAACTTGGATCAGGGAACAACATGCTAAGGATGAGAAAGAGGATGACAGAAGAAGAATGGGGGGACTTGGACCATGGAGCTGTCACAGCAGCCCTGGGCTGCCCACCTCTGCCTCCCTTAGTAGGACCTGGATCAATCCACTATTATTTTATAATGTCGTTATTCACAATCAAGCTTAATCATGATTGGTAGAACAACCAACATTAACCCTTGTGGCTCAACGGGCTAAGGCGCCAGCCACGTACACCTGAGCTGGCGGGTTTGAATCCAGCCGGGGCCCACCAACAACAACGATGGCTGCAACCTAAAAATGGCCGGGTGTTGTGGCAGGCACCTGTGGTCCCAGCAACTTGGGAGGTGGAGGCAAGAGACTCGCTTGAGCCCAGGAATTGGAGGTTGCTGTGAGCTGTGATGCCACAGCACTCTATCCAGGGTGACAGCTTGAGGCTCTGTCTCAAAAAAAAAAAAAAAAAAAAAAAATCAGGCCGAGGAGTGGATAGCCTGAGCTCACAGGTTCAAGACCAGCCTGAACAAGAGTGAGACCCTGTCTCTAAAAACATCTGGTCATTGTGGCAGGTGCCTCTAATCCCAGCTGCTCAGGAGGCTGAGGCAAGAGAAACCCTTGAGCCCAAGAATTTGAGATTGCTGTGAGCTGTGATGCTACAGCACTCTACTGAGGGCAACAGAGGTAGACTCTATCTCAAAAGAATAAAAAATTATAAAAAAAAATTAACTAGATGTAACAGAGAGGATGATAATAACTCAGCAGAATCCTGAACATAATGTTTTAAAATAAATAGCAAACAAAATTAACAAGGATTTTAAACCCAGCTATAACCAAGTCACGGCAACTAGATAGGAGAGGCAAACAATGGCCACCCAAACTGGGAGTCCCCAGTGTGATCCCAAAGCACTCACCTTCTCCACTCGGCTCAGACTGGTTACCCAGCTTAGGGACACGTTGTTCTCCATGTTTCCCCCCAGGTTGAGTCCCTTCACTCCTGGAAGTCTGCTCATTCCAGGAGGACTCCTGTCCCTCCCCGGAGGCAGCGGGTAATCTGTCAGAGCTCTCAGGAGGGAAGGAATCGGGGGACTGGAGGTCCAGGAGGAAGCTATCTTGCAGGGTTTGCTTGGTGGCTTTCTTGTGTTTCCTCTTCTGTCTCTCTGGGATCCTGCCACCCTCTCCTTGCCTGGGCTGGCTATTCTCAAGCTTCCTGGTTAGCTGGAGAAGCTGGTCCATGTCCTTGGTGAATTCTAGCAGTGTGCCCTCCGAGACACTTTGGGCAGGGCCCTCAGAACCATAGCTGGGAGCTCTCCCCACCAGCAGGCGTTTAGAGCAGCGGAGAGCTTCTGGGTCTTCCCTGAGCACTGGCTCAGGCACCTGGGGGAGGCTGCGGAGACCCATGGACAGGGAGAAATAAGAGTAGTCGACAGCGACGTAAGTCAGCATGAAGTTGATGGTGACAATGGGAGCCAGAACATTCACTTGACCCACCAGAACAAAGGCCATGGTCACCAAGCTGGTCAAGCAGATGGCAGCTATAGGTGTTTTATTTGGCCCTTTCTGTAGAAACAAAAATAAAATGTAGGAGTATGAAATTTCAGATAGAAAGTTTGAGAAATTTCAGAAGTTATATGAGAAACACAACTCCTAATGGCTCAGACACTTCTCATGTAACTGCTCATCTAGAAATTTGGGATAATAACATCCAGGTCACGGAACTATAGTGAGATCAGAGCTAAATGCAGGTGAAATGCTTAACACAGCACTGGCGATACCGCAGGCCCCTAAAGCCCCACAGGCATTAGTCATATTCGTAACTGTTAACATGGTGCGTTATTGTAGAACTTGGACTTACTAAGTATTTTCTCCTTTTGTCTTTCTTTGGGTTTTAACACCAGCCTGGGAAACCAAAGAGATACAAAGCTGATTCTTTCCAGGAATAGCAGATCCCGGAAGACATGACCGAATAATTGGTGGCTGGAGGAAGGGAATTCTGCTCCCACCCACGCACACACATGCGCTCACGCACACTCATTACACACACCTGTCACCAGTGCAGGTGGGCACGTGACCTTCAGGTGGACAGGAATGGAAGAAAGGTGTAACCTGCTGCTCCTGGGAACCATTCAGCACAGTTGCTGGACATTGTCTTTGAATAATAATCACTTCTCAGTCCCTGTCTTCTTTGACCCACAAACTACAGTTGACCAGACTACATTTGAAAGCCCTTCTTCACCTCGCTTCTCTCCACCTGCCTCCCTCCCCAGACTGCTCCCTCCCAGAGTCCATCACTCCCTGGCTCCTCACGTCTCTGAACTCTACCTCTAAAGCATCCCAGGCTCCATCTTCAGACCAATTCTCTATGCTCCTGCCCTAGGTGATTGCAAGCTGGCTCATGGCTTTAAATACCAGTCTTCTGCTGCAAGGCCCACATTTGAATTTGCAGCCTAAAACATTCCCCTAAATCTGGGCTTAAATATCCAGCTGCCAACTCAACATGTCCGGTTACTAATAGGATCTAAGCCAAATATATCCAAACCCTAACTGCTAGTCCCCCTCCCCTCAAAGTTTCTCCCTCCATAATTTTCTCCATCTCAGAAAATGGCAACGTTGTCCTTCCAGCTGGTCAGCAAAGCCGAAGTATCCATGCCTTTTCTCTGTCACATCTTCTACCAGCAAACACTGCCAGCCTCAGGATACACACAGAGGCTGACCACTGCGCTCATCTCCCTGCAAGGTGAAGGCAGGCATGTAGGCCACTTCCAGATCTGGCCCACACACGTGTCCTTCCAGTTACGGCCAGGACCAGGGTTTTGACAGCAGCAGCCATGGAAACCACAGGTCGAAGATAGCAAAGTCATCAGCAGCCCAAGTCTTTGAGATTCAGAGCCCCCCATGACCTGAAATGCCTTCCCCAGAACTTCAGTGTAAAAGTCTTAAAAAAATAAATAAGTAAAGAGGGCGGTGCCTGTGGCTCAGTGGGTAGGGCGCTGGCCCCATATACTGAGGGTGGCAGGTTCAAACCCAGCCCCGGTGGAACTGCAACATAAAAACAGCTGGGCGTGTGGTGGGCACCTATAGTCCCAGCTACTCGGGAGGCTGAGGCAAGAGAATCGCTTAAGCCCAGGAGTTGGAGGTTGCTGTGAGCTGTGACGCGATGGCATTCTACCGAGGGCAGTAAAGTGAGACTCTGTCTCAAAAAATAAAATAAAATAAGAGTAAAACTACACATCATGTTTGAGGATTAAATTTTTGAGTGTGTTTGTTATAGCTGTTTAGCAGAGTCTAACAGCTAAATAGCTGTATAAACTAACTACCATGAATAAGGTAAATCTCAGAAACTAAAAAAAATTTAAAAGAATAATTTAGGTCAGCCAAAGAGATCACAGGTGGTACTCAGCCCAAGATTCTGATAAGGGTGGGTTGTGAAGTGCTGAAATGCTAAACTAGGACAACGTGAACTTCTCTTCACTGAGAAACACCAAAACAAAGAGAAAGAAAAGAAAAGCCAAGCCAGAAATGGGTTGTTATTGCAATACATATAACTGACAACGGGCACCCAGAATATACAAAGAATTCCTATAAAATAACCAGGAAAAGACAGACAACCCACTTATTAAAATGAGTAAAAGATTTAACAAGTATTTTACAAAAGAATGTCTATTAAACATGAAAAGATGCCCAGCGTCACTAGTCATGAGAGAAACATAATTATCTTTTATTTTTTAAAAATAGACTTTATTGGCTGGGTAAGGTAACTCCTGCTTGCAATCCTAACACTCTGGGAGGCTGAGGCGGGAGGATCGCTTGAGCTCAGGAGAGCAAGACCAGCCTGAACAAGAGCAAGACCCTGTCTCTACTAGAAAACAGAAAAATCAGCTGAGTGTTGTGGTAGGCAGATAGTCCCAGCTACTCAGGAGGCTGAGGCAGGAGGATCATTTGAGCCCAGGTGTTTGAGGTTGCTGTGAGCTAGACTGAGGCCATGGCATGCTAACTTGGGCAACAAAGTAACACTCTATCTAAAAAAAAAAAAAAATTATATGTGTGTGTGTATAAACACTTTATTTTTTAGAAGAGGTTTACAGAAAAACTGTACAGACAGTATGGACAGAGAAATATAAATCAAAACTTCAGTGAGATGCCATTAAACAGACTGAAAAAAATCTAAAAATCTGATAATATCACATATTGGCAAAAATATAGAGAAACAGGAATTCTTATGCACTGCTGATAGCAGGGTAAATTAGCATAACTACTTTGGAAAAGAGTCCGATGTTATCTAGGCAGTGAAGATGCGCGTCCTCATGGCTGAGCAGCGCCCGTCCGTGAGGGGCGCACACTCTGCAGGACTCTGCATGGGCCCCGGGACACCGGTACAACCATGTCAGCCCACTGTCCATAAAGGTCCCCAGTAATAAACAAGCTCCTGCTGCAAGCAGAAACAGGCGTAAATCTCATACACACAGTGTTGAGTGAAAAAAGCATGCCCTAAGGCATAAATCTCATACACACGGTGTTGAGTGAAAAAAGCATGCCCTAAAAGAATATGACTTCATATATTAAATTCAAACATGGGCAAAATTAAATTATTTTGCTTGCAGATACATAAATAGGAAGTAGGCCAGGGGCTGCAAACTATGGCCCCCAGTCAAATCTGACACAGGCTAACAATGCTTTTACATTTTTAAACAGTTGAGTGAAAAAAATCAAAGAAGAATGTGGTGCTGCATGAAATTTACACAAATTCAAACCTGTGTCCATACGTGAAGTGTTGTGTTAGGTATTGTCTGTGGCTACTTTTGAGGTATGACAGCAGAGCTGAGTACTTGTGATAGAGACCATATGCCTAAAATATTCACTCCCTGACTCTTTTTTGGAAAAAGTTTGCCGACCACTGAGTAAAACCATAAAGAAAGCAAGGAAAGTATGAGCACAGAGGTCAGGCTAGTGGCTCAGAGACTGAGTGGGGAAGGCCCCGAGGAGGAGGGGGGCAGCATGTGGAGGGGGCTTCGGGGGCTTGGCGGTGTCACCAGGGTGTTCACTCGTAGTTTTCCTGTAAAATTCTCCACATTTGTTTTATGTCCTCTTCTGAATATTGAATATATCCCCAAAAAGTTTTTTTTTTTCCTAAGTGTCTTCTCTTCCCCCATAAAAAAGAAAATGAGCCGAGGAGAGTTAACTGTACATAAAGAAGCTTTGAAAAATGAGTTCCCAAAGTTAAAGGACAGATGACAAACTAGGACAAATGTCTGTAACACATATACACAGAGGTAGTCTTCCTAACAAAAAAAGAGTGTAGTCCAGCCATTGAGAAGAAAATAACCCGTAATCACAGAAGGAACTACAAATAGCTCTTAAGGAAAAGATGTTCAACTTCACTCATGGTTAAGAGTAATGCAGATCACAAGTATTCCCCCAAATGCCACTTCCCAGTGTACCAGTGGCAACAATTCACATTTTTACTTATAAGTACACAATAGTTGTATATATTTTTGGATACATGTGATGTGTTGACACAGACAATTTTTAAAATTGAAATCAGGGTAATTAGGGAATACATTGTCTCAAGCATCGAGCATTTCTCTGTGTTAGGAACACTCCACTTCTACATTTTTGGTTATTTTAAAGTACATCATAACTTATCGTTCGATTATAGTCGCTGGGCAGCAATTCATATTTGACAGGCTTCTTGCTAACACTGGGTTTGTTTCTCAGAGTAAAAGTGCAAATGGGTTATAAACCAAGTTAACAACCTGTTAAATCAAACGTGTTCTGGACTCCCTTCTTGGCAAATACCCTTGCATGATGACGAGAAAGTCCAAGTTCAAGTTTAGAATTCTTATGTTTCTCACTCAGACTTCCTCACTGAAAGATGACCATGTGCAGCCTCCCACTCAGAGCCCACTGCCCTTCTCTTCCCAGACCAGACCATGGGGCGCCTCACACTCCCATGTGGTCTGCCAGCCTGCTCTCTGGCCCTAGAAAGGACAGGCCCTTGCAGACGCTGGGTGAAGTGTGGGAGAAGATCTGAGCAAGGAATTCCAGGGTACAGCATACCCAGTACGTGGTCTAGGAGTGAGGATACGCGTTTGGCCTCACAAACTTCTTATACCCAAGGGCCAAAGTAATCTTGTAAAGCAGAATCTTTTGGTTTGAGTCTAGGAATGGTATTAGCTGTGGGAAAACAAGCACCCTTATTCCTTGTAGGTTGAAGTACAGAATGATGCAAATGTCACGGAAGATGCTTTGGCAATATCTGCTAAAATTAAAAATGCAGTTTCCTTTTCCCACTTACAAAAATTTATCCAGGAGATGTATCTTACCACACATATCCAAAAGTTTATACACACACATACACAAAACATTATTCATTGTAGTACTGTTTACTAGAAGCCACACAAGTGTCAATCTCTAGGGGACCAATTAAATAAATTATGGTATATCCACACAATGGAAAAAGAATGAGAAAGTTCTCTCCATGATCAAATGAAATGACAGGTTTCTAGGCCATATGAAATGAAAAGAAGCAAGGTAAGAACATGTACATTCAAAACCATAGCACAGTGGTTATGGTGCTAGCCACATACACCAAGCCTGGTGGGTTAGAACCGGGCCAGCTAAACAACAATGACAATTGCAACAAAAAATAGCTGGGCGTTGTGGCGGGCGCCTGTAGTCCCAGCTACTTGGGAGACTGAGGCAAGAGAATCGCTTAAGCCCAAGAGTTTGAGGTTGCTGTGAGTTGTGACGCCATGTCACTATGGTGACATAGTGAGACTCTGTCAAAAAACAAACAACAACGGCTTGGCGCCTGTGGCTCAACGGGCTAAGGCGCCAGCCACGTACACCTGAGCTGGCGGGTTCGAATCCAGCCCGGGCCCGCCAAACAACAATGACGGCTGCAACCAAAAAATGGCCGGGCGTTGTGGTGGGCGCCTGTAG
>CAUYRH010159229.1:10000-17986 GCA_963574655.1 Perodicticus potto | reverse complement strand
CCCCCCCCCCCCCTCCGCCCCCCCCCCCCCCCCTCCGGTCCCCCCCCCCGCGCCCCCCCAGGTTCCCGCCCCTGGCCCCCCCGTGGCCCCTCCCCTCGCGCCCCAGGGCTCCCTCCCTGCTCCTCTCCGTGCTCCTCCCCTCTCCTCCCAGTGCTCCCTCCCCTCTCCTCCCCGTGCTCTTTTCCCTCTCCTCTGCTGTGCTCCCTCCCCTCCTTGCTGGTTACCTCTTCCTGGTGTTTTATGGCTCCCTGTTGCTTCAGATTCTCAAACACATTGAACTATTAAAGAAATCCTGGAGCAAATGTGTTTGATTACGTTATGAATGAGGCAATGTGGTTGAGGCCACCTCCATTCATCAACCACTGGCTGAGCCCCTACTCAGGGCTTTTCAGGGTGCTGGGAATACAAGGATCCAGGTAAAAAGGTTCTTATCCTCAGGGATCACACAGTCTATGAAGAGGATAGCTGCACGAACCAACGATTAAAATGCAGTGTGTGACAAACGTGACAGGGAGGGACAGTCCCCCAGAACATGGAGAAGAGGCTCCTCACTCAGGCTGCAGGTGAGGGTGCTGGGAGCCGGGAGATGTCTCAAGGAGAATGATGCTTCAATTGGCTGTTTTTAGCTCAGATTTTGCATGTTTCCTATATGCAATAAATTGTTTATGACATTTCAAAGTTGTTATTTCAAGATAGTCAGTACAACGTCACTTAACTGCATTTTTCTCTTTCACACAGGGTTTTGCTCTCATATTACTTACATTCTCTTATTGAAAACTGCTTTCTTTTCTTCTCTCTTTCTTTCTTTCCTTCTTTTTTTTTTGTTTTTTTGTTTTTTTGTTTTGAGACAGAGTCTCACTGTATCACCCTGGGTAGAGTGCTGTGACGTCACAGCTCACAATAACCTCTAACTCTTGGGCTCAAGTAATTCTCTTGCCTCAGCTTTCCAAGTAGCTGGGAATACAGATGCCTGCCACAACACCTGGCTATCTTTTTGTTGTAGTTGCCATTATTGTGTAGCAGGCCCGGGCCGGGTTCAAACCCACCAGCCCTGGTGTATGTGGCCAGCGCCCTAACCACTGAGCTGCAAAACTGCTTTCTTAAACTTAAAAAGTTGTCTAATAACCATTACGATCAAGACACAGAATACTTCCAAAACCCGAAAAGTTCCCTGTGCCTTTGGTTCATCACTGGATTCCGTACTGACAGCTGTTGTGAGCTGTCCACTAACTTGCAGTGAGAAGGCAAACAGCTGGAGACAGATTGATCAGTCTTCAGAACTAATACTCACTAAGCACCTTCCGGACGTCCTACCTGAGCCCATGTACATAAGTCTGTATACACCCCCTACCCGCTCGTGAGGGTGTTATCTCCATTCTACAGACCGGTAAGCTAAGGCCCAGAGAATTTAAGTAACTTACTTAAGGTCGTTGATTTAGAAGTAGTGGCACCACATTACCCCTGAATTACATTTCCTACAACATTACCTTCTTACCGCTAACACCCAGAGGAAAAGATATACAGAAATATGGGAAGCCGAACACAAAAGACTAGATATTGATTATATGAAATGCTGGAAATGGCAAAACTAGTGACCAAAAGCAGATCATTGGTTCCCAGGAGTGGGAGAAGGGAATTTTTTTAGATTATGGAAATATTCTATATCTTTATTATAATGGCAGTACTCAGCAGCATATATTTGCCAAAACTCATCAAACTATGTACTTAAAATTGAATTTTATTGTTCGAAATTTACAATGAATCTGGATTTAAAAAAATAATCTAAAAAGAAAACAACATAGAAAAACCTTAGAAATATCCCTTAACTTAAAAGTCACAGCAACCTTATTACCTTTGAAAAATAGATTTTCTCATTATCAAATAATAAGAATACAGAAATTTTTATCTATTTTGATTCTAAAATTTTTTAAGGCCTGGCAAAAATAAATTAGGCCTTACTATGGCTCTGAAATTAAATCAGTAAATTCTATTTTCTTATACTAAATGAATAATTCAATGTAAATATTTCTGAATCCTTTGTAAATGTCTGGTGAATGGGTGTCTGATTAAACATAATCCAAAAAGAGCCTGCAAGTAAGACTGTTTACTAACATTTCAATTTCTATGCCTCATTTATTAGACTTAGAATAAAAAGGTGAGAGGGCTGTTTGGGATTGTCTTTAACCTTGATGATATTTCCACTGAAGCAGCATAATGGCTCTTAATTGCTTAAGTGAAGAAAACAAGTTGCTGCGTCCTTCTTTGGGCTGAGAGCTTAGAGCCTAAACCGTTATGCTAATTCAAGCATTATATACACCAAAGTATTTATGGGACTGACGCAAGTGATGCTGCAGGTAAAGGGCTGTGAAATGGTCTATAAACAGAGAGAATTGATTTGAGGCCCAAAAGCAGTGCTGTTAAAAGTCACAGCCATTGAACAGCCAACCCTACAATTTCTACCCAGATTGTCAAACTGGGTCAGACGGTGTCAGCAGGGCTGCCGTGAGAGATCAGATGGGTGGTTTAATAAAATGTAAACCAACCACATAAACAGACATCTCCCTCCCGGTAGAGACCCACACCTGTTGGTGTGTGTGTGCACGCACACCAAGTTATTACGTGATGGAAACTTCACCATGGGTTATTCAGTAAAATGGCAATGAATTGTTTTTTGACAAAAGAATATCTTCCAGCAAGTGTAAGTTAGGCAATAATGCAACATGAAGATATCCAGAGAGAGTGTGAGTCGAAATAGATAGTGCACGGAAGGAAGGAGCTGGGGTCAGACCTCACCCCACGGAAGGAAGGAGCTGGGGTCAGACCTCACCCCACGGAAGGAAGGAGCGGGGGTCAGACCTCACCCCACGGAAGGAAGGAGCGGGGATCAGACCTCACCCCACGGAAGGAAGGAGCGGGGGTCAGACCCTGCTCTTGCTCCTGCAGCCCTTTGTTTCTCATGGCTAGTCACAATAAGACTTTACATTTTTTGAGTTCACCTAAAATAATAATGATGGGGCTCCTTATCACTGCACTGCTATCCTGCCTCACTTCAGGCCTTAAAACCATGTAATCGATTCTTCTAAACTGGAGCCTGTTTGTATGGCCTTCAAAATGACATCTGGGTGACCTACTTCTATCTTCACTTTAAGTTGGCGAAAACCAGAATTATCCAGTGGTTTAGTCTGAGTTTAGTAGCCTGGGAAGGGAAATCTCCTCTCCTTGCAGGTTAACGGCAGAGGAAAAGACCACAGTTGCCTTTCTCCTCCTTGCCAAAATGGAGCCAAACAAAAATTTATACGCAGATTCAGAGGAGTGAAGCGTGATGATGAACGCCATGAATTTCGACTTCACATCCCTGCTGCTTACTTACTGACTTCTGGCAAGTTGTGAAACTGCCCTGTGCCTCAGCTTCTTCCTTTGCAAAAAGGGGCATTGACCTCACTGGATTATTATGGGGATTTCTGTGTACAATGAACGTAGAAAAGTGTCTGTCACAGAGTAGCATTCAAAGAATGGTGACTATTACTGACGTATGTCTGGCCTAATGAACGTTTGATATAACTTATGTCTGTTTTAAGCACAATTTTTTTTCTTTTTGGGATCCATGGAGGTTATTAACATTCTAAGGAATCACTTCAACTTGGATGGCATTTAAAAAGCAACAGCTCATTGTTAACTCCTTTAGAGTTTTCTTTTTTTCCTTGGTGAAGATTTTCTGCCATAGGGTTAGATGTTGTTTCCACAGGAGAGAATCATTTGTTTTGGTTGGTGCTTCTTAGGGTGGCATTCTTCACGAAGGGGAGGGACATCATGAGCTAAGTTTACATGGGTCACATTCTCCAGAATCTTTCACACACACACACACACACATATATATATATATGTATTTTTTTTTTTTTTTGCCAGAGTCTCACTTTCTTCTCCCAGTAGAGTGCTGTGGCGTCAGAGCTCACTGCAACCTCAAACTCTTGGGCTCAAGTGATTCTCTTGCCTCAGCCTTGTGAGTAGTTGGAACTACAGGCACCTGCCACAATGCCTGGTTATTTTTTTTTAATATAAAATCATAGCTGTGTACATCAGTGCAATCATGGGGTACAATGTGCTGGCTTCATATACAATCTGAAATATTTTCATCCAACTGGTTGACATAACCTTCATGGGATTTTCTTGGTTATTGTATGAAAACATTTGTATTCCGCATTTAGTAAATTTCACCTTTACCCTTCTAAGATGCACCATAAGTGTGATCCCACCGTCCATCCATCCTCCTCCCCTCCCCTCCCTTGCCCCTTTCCCCATACTCTTGTGCTATAATTGGGTTTTAGCCTTCATATGAAAGCTATAAATTAGCTTCATAGTAGGGCTGAGTACATTGGATACTTTTTCTTCCTGGCTATTTTTAAAGATGGGGTCTTCTTCTTGCTCAGGATAGTCTTGAACTCCTAAGCTCAGGCAGTCCACCCACCCTCGCCTCCCAGGATTATAAGCGTGAGCCACTGTGCCCAGCCTAATCCTGAGATATTTTTCTTTTATTAGAGTAGCAGTTTTTTTATTAAAACATCTCATCAGTTTATTAATAAAAATTGACAGTTGATTCAAAACTTGATAGTCAAAACAATCTTAAAATCCAGGCTAATAAAAATAAATCATACAATCTAGAATAGTCCAAAATAATCTTGAAGAAACAGCAGCAACAGAACAAGGTCAGAAGTCTTACCACATGTTATTTCATGACTTATTATAAAGTCAACAATAGGTATTGATAAAAGAAATCATCAGAAAGGAAAAGGAATAACAGAAATAAATAACCAAGAGTCTGCTCATCAAGTGCCTGCTAGAATGATATCAACATTTGGAAGAACAATCAGCTAAATTAAAAGTATGTGTGCCATACCCCATGCCTACATCCCCGAACTACAAATTCACTTAGCTCTATCTTAACTCTAAACATATAAGGTAAAATTATAATACTTCTAGTAAAATATACAGGAGAATATTTTTTTTAATTTTGCCTGGAGTGGCACCCTTTGCCAAGGTCCTGATAGCCTAGCCAAGCTCTTAGTGTGGGACTCTTCTTACCTTGGTTAACAGTTTTAATTAAAATACCTTTTTCTAGGTGGACACCTGCTCAGGAAATTTTGCTGAATTTCTGAATCATGAATGATGATATTTAAAATGGCACAGTATGAAATTAAAACATAATCTAACCATCATACAGCTTTACTGTCCTTCTGTCTTCCTTTAGAATGAGCATTAATGAAAAGATAAGATTTTGATTTAATTTTGACCAGCTGATCAATTCTAGGGGTAGATTATATTGTGGTATTTTCTCAGGGCTTAGCGTGTAGGACCATATTAAAGGTTATATAATTTATGGTTCCAAAAATGTTCTGTTTTAAAATTTCTAATATGCTACATATAGCATATTATATTTAAATATAAATATATATAAATATATATTTATTTCTAAAATATATACATATATATTTGTTTATTTTAGAGATAGGTTCTTAATATTCTGCCCAGGCTGGTCTTGAACTCCCGGCCTTAATGGATCTTCTCACCTCGGCCTCCCAAGTAGCCACTGTGCCTATCTTAGAAAATACTTTAAAATGCACACGTGGCATCCCTTAATTATAGGCACAAGAGTTTTCTCAATACCTGTCACAACACTTTGAGCTACAGCTTTCTTTGAACCTTTGAACATCATCTGTTTCAGGAATGTTGTTAACTCTGGGCTGGACAGAAAATCTGATAATAGGACCAGAGATCATCTCCAGAGATTATTTTGTTTCCGTTCTACTCATAGGCAGGGGTGGAAGTCTAGCTTATTTATAAACACATTTAAAAGGTTTCATGGCCTCACACAGGAACCTATTCAGAGATTCTATAGTTAAGGCCCACATTCTTCAAAAAAGTTTAAAACAAGTCAGAATGGTCCCAGGGAACAGCTTTATAGATTGCACCCTCCTCTTGGCAAAGTCACAGAGATGTATAAACAGCTTGAGCTGGTTCTGGGTCCCCCTTAGGCCACAGAGAAAAAGCCTGTAAGTCTATCAGGGATGACAAATAGATTTCAGCATGAGTGTCAATTCTGATGGATTAGTGGTAGTTGCCTGGAGCAAGGTGTTTGAGGACCCATGAGGCCCTGTCCAGGATTGGCAGGAAATAGTGCCGTGATCTATTAGCAATGCCTGCCGTGGTGAAGGGTGGGAGAAGGGAACAAGGGCAGCATTTCTGCCAGGAGTTGCCCTTCCTCGTTCGCCAGTTGTGTATTCTTTCTTCTTGCCTGTTTTTCTCTGCTGAAGTTACCTTAAGGTTAGAAAACCCTACAGTGCCAGTCTAGGTTAATACAAAGTAGATATTTTCTTTTACCTACGTCACATTTATGGCTTTCATATAGATACAGAAAATGTCTGGGTGTTCCTAATTTTTTTTCATGAACGCCTAAAGCTTTTACTCTCCTGAAAAAACATATTGAGCATTGACGATGCGTTGGGCCTGTGCCAGGCGTGTGCGGATAAGCAGACTGTCTATTATTTATTTATTAAATAAATTAAGACATATGAATGTTCTCTAAAATCCCTAGAAAGGTTTCATGCTCAATAAATAGGTATTATCCTTCCTTTATGTCTTTGATACACTGGATGTGGCTAAACACGCGTGGGCTTTCAGCCTTCCTTCATTCCTCCCAGGAGGGAACGTGGAGATAGGCTGAGCCCGGAGTTGGGAGATCTAGTCCCGATCCCATCACTAACGAGTCGTGGGGCCTCGAGCGAGTCCCTCCGCTGGGCTGTGCCTCCCTTCCCGACCTGCAAAGGGGACACCGGTGCCTACTTAGACCCTGGGGTGCAGCGAGGGTGGTCGTGCGGCAAAGAAAAGCCCCCAGAACACAGAAAGGTCTCACGTTTCCAGCCTTACCTGCGGCAGCCTCATGAAGCCTCAAGTCTGGTTTAAAATTAAATAAAGGAGACACATAGGGACCAAGAATAGTAACCAAAAACATTTGAACATGACATTTTCAAAGATTAGTGGGGGGGATTAGGACACAAGGGTCTGGCACAAGTCTGGATTTGTTGAGTCAAACAGGCCTGAGTTCTAAGTGGCGTCCGGCACGTGGGGATTCTTTGGAAAGTCACCTGAGCTCTTGCAAACCTCCCTTTCCTCATCCACACAATGGGAAGGCCAACGGCACCTACCCCAGGGGACCGCATATTAGAAATAAAAATGATGTAAAAAGCTTAGTACATTGGCTGGAATATAATAAGATTTAAATATATTTTAGTGACTATTATATGGCTTGGCAGTGCTATTTGGATAACACACATGGTGTTTTATTTTTATGGTTGTAATAATTCTTCACATTTGCTAACCATTCCACGTGCCATTACTTAGCTTCCCAATGCCTTGCACAGCCAACACTTTGGAGAATCCTAGTCAATAACGTTCTGGAATGACTTTTCTCGTCGAATCCTCACAGAGATGGTATGGCAGGGGAGGAGCCTGAGGCCTGGTGAAGACGAGCGATTTACCCAAGCTAAGAAGTGGCCGTGCCTGGTCCTGGACTTGAGATCTAGGGCGTCTGACTTCAAATTGAATGAGACAGTCACCTCCTGAAGGCACGTGCACTGCGGCACGGTTCTCTCAACTTAATGTGTTCTTTCAATAGCACATGTATAATGTGTTCTTGAACCTTTACTGTGTTGGGGCTGTAATGCAAAACTCAAGGAAAAAGGAAGCATGCAGTTGAAAAACAGAAAGAACAAATGTCTCAGACCAACCCAATGAATTAAAATTAGTAACCACTTTCTTTTCTTGCCTTAATTTTCTGGAAAGTCTACTCAAATTTGGCCTACCACTTACCAGCAAACAAAAAAGACATTTAATAGGTGTGAGCAGAGACAGTAAATTCACGTGAAAATCGGAACGCATAGGCCAAGGAATAATGGAAGGTCCTGGTCTCCTGAGGTCTCCTCTGTCACCTCC